>JAIPRK010000564.1:55570-174601 GCA_025469195.1 Chaitophorus viminalis | reverse complement strand
TGTAACGAGACAACATCCCCACATAATTCTGTAAATAACATCTATACCGCCGTCGCCCTCGCGGCGTGGAAACCGGCTTGTGTTATCGATGTTCGTCAGGCTAGGTAGCGCGCGGTTACCGGTTCAATTAGAACCCGCATGCAACATACGTAGTTGTAATAGCGTAATCGAATATTTCTAATACGGACACACAGAATTATGAGACATAAAAGAGCACCGCGAACAGATCCAAACAACATTCCCCCCCCGTACCTAAATGTGCTATCTATTGGCCTCTGCGGATACGACCGATACCATAGTTATCGCGTATCAAACGTATAGTCAATATTTAGTATTATCAGGTACCACTGACCTCCCGTCCACGTCGGAAGAGTGGAAGCAAGCTGCTGAACCATCAACACCCGTACCGCCGAAGAGCCGTCGCCGTCCGAGCTGAATGCGCCATCATCGAACCCTGTGACGCCCCGAATACGAAGAGTGCACGATCAACAGCTGCTGACATCACCGGACGTCCACGTCAAGGCAACTGTGTGGTGCAAGACCCATATTCCCCTCTTCAACCGTGTGCCAGTGTGTGCTAGGAGTCATTCGACGCTGCCATAGGCTACGCTTCCAAAATGGTGTAGCATACTGTGGCCGGCACGTTGGACTTATTACGTAAATCTCCTAGTACGACCACTGATTTCCCGATCATGTGAGTAATTCCCCGTAATCTATGTGTGTCGTGAATATTTGTAAGCTCAACAGCGAATATTGTTAATTTTGTACCGATCGTAAATATTGTAAAGCAATAACCATTGCTACCGTCATTACAACTGTATCATTATTATTATTATTATTATTATTATAAATAAAAGTTAACAAAATATAGAAAAGCGAAACCGACTTTACGTTTTGTTACAATTTTAATATTATATCAATATTTGCTCTTCAAATACTTACAAAAAATTATTGTAACCATGTATTTCAATAGTTTTTGAATAACAGTAAGAATAACTTATATGGAATTTTTATCTCAGCAAAATCAACAATAATAAAAAAAAAATTATAAACATTAAATATTTCAAATGCCTAAATCCATTTAGAATTAGTAAAATATTTTGAAATTAAAATCATTTAAAGAAAAATCCAATCTAAATAATTGATAAGAGTTTTAAGTTTCTACGACGTACTTTTTACTATACTATTTGAATAATAACAAATATCTAAAATAGTTTGAGAATGAGTTATTATTTCATGCAATTTTGAAAAAGATTAAATATAAACGATCATACAAAATTTTTTTTAAAGTTCATTAAAAATTTTATATAGTTATCTGAAAAAAAATTATAGATAACCTTGAGTCAACATTTTGAACTTTAAGTATAAATATCAAAAACTTTATGGATTTTAAACCATAAAAGATTATTTTAATTATCGTGATTTGACATATTTCGGAAAAATTTGAACTTTATGGGCTTACAAAATAATTTTGTGTAAAACGATTTCCAATTTTTTTTAAATTTTAATAAGTTCAACATATATTTAACCTTGTATTAAATTTTGAAGATTTTTTAGGAAGCCAAAAAAAAAAAAAACTGAGAAAAACCGAAAGGTCAACTGTGTATAAATTGATCAAAAAAAATTTAAATACTTTGAAAATTTAGCAATGTATAGACAAAGTTAAAGTTAAAATTTGATGAAAACTTCAAGTATTTGCAGTGTTTTATTTTTAAGTTAGCATAGAATGAAAAAATGTACTTTGTCAAAAACTGGTTTTGCGTAAAAATGCCCTTTTTTCTGTTATATTTTGGGGGATTTACCCGACGTTTTTTAAATTCAAAATTATTGATAATTTCTTACTTTTAACCCTTCAAAGTACCAACTAGATTCAGTTTTCTTTCAAAAAAAATGCTATGAAGAAAATCGAAAAGCTCCAAAACGTGATGGCAGATACAAAAATAATAAAAAAAAAAATGCAATTCATTGTAAAATCAATAAATTTATCACTACGTTCAGAATCTGAAATTTGTATATTATATTTTTAATGTAATATGATTATTCTCGAAAAAAAAGTGAAAAATAATGAATAGAACATATGTTATATCATTTGTCGAATCAACTTGAAACTCTGTATATCTAATAGGAATCTAATATTAATATGCAATAATTTAAAAATTGTTTCCAAAACAACAACATAATATCTAAATTATTTTACATACACAAAACTTTCTACATATATTCTATAAGAGTAATTTTCACAATTTTCTTTAAAAAAAAAAATACTTTGAAACATTTATAAGTGGAAATCAATTTAAATTGTCTATAAATAAGTCAAAATATGTCAAAATAGTTTAAAAACTTAACCATGTATAGAGAACGCCAATTAAAATATTTGGTGAAAATTTCAAGTTGTTGTGGTTTTTCGTTTTTGAATTTGAGCATTTTAAAAAAATGTATTTTGTAAAAACGTGATTTTGCGTAAAATTTCCCGTTTTTTCGTAATTTTTTTATCGTTTTTTACGACGCTTTTAAAAAGTATTGAAAAAGTTGCATTTTTGACTAACCCAAGTACCATCTACATTCACTTTCACTTCAGAAAAGTTGCTGTTTAAGAAAATCAAAGTATTTTTACTACCAAAAATTGTATCATCAGACAAAAAAATAAAAATAAATAAAAAAAAAAACACACCATTGTAAAACCAATAGATTCTATCACTCCGTTCAGAATCTAAAATATGTGAAAAACGTAAATATAGAGAAATAGAAAAACTAACACACAATAAAGAACTTCAATCATTTGGTCCTTCTACATCAAACTATAGCACAACAGCAGTTCAAAGTCAATTGTCTGATATGTCTGTATGTTCATCACCATTATCGTCAGATTTTGAATACATACAGACGCAAAGTTGTTTACCACTATCAGAAAAAAAAGGAGCCGCACAAATTTCATTTCACCTAAGCTTGTAGCTATATTGAATTGATGCAAATTAAGTATACGGGAATCTGTTTATATTATTCAAGCAACAGCTGAGCTTTAGGTCATAACGTTGATAGCCTAGTGATAAACAAATCATCCATACATCGATGTCGTGATATTTTACGTTTTGAACATGCCAACAAAATTTCAAACTTCTTTTCCTAATTATGTAACTGTACACTGGGATGGAAAAATACTACCGACGTTAAATGTCAAAGAATTAAGGGTTGATAGATTACCAATAGTAATTACTAGTAAAAGTATAGATTTGCTAATTGGTATCCAAAAACTGGAAAATTCAACGGAGAAAAAACAAGCTAATGCTGTATATTATGCATTGGAAAATTGGGACATATCGGATATTGTTTAAGCTTTATACTGTGATACTACTGCATCAAATACAGGCCGTCTAAATGGGGCATGTGTTTTACTAGAGCAAAACTAGAAAAGAGAAAAATTACTTTACTTACCATGTCGTCACCACATTTATGAAATCATTTTACGTGGCGGTTTTGAAACTGTAATTCCTCATTTAATCTCTAGTCCCTCTGATATCCCACTATTCAAAAAGTTTCAAAAAAATTGGAATAAAATATATATAATAAATATAACTTCTGGAATAGATGACCTTGAGTTTTGTTCTGCGTAAAAAGATGTACGAAATGATATTATCCACTCTTCTCGAAGTATATTGAAAAATAAATGTAACAAGGATGTTTATAAAGAATTACTTGAACTATGCATAATTTTTTTGAATGGTAATTTGGACAACAAATTAAAAATATATCCTCTTTGAGCAATGCACCAAGCTCGTCGGATGAGTCGAGCCATTTATTGTTTAAAAATATATATTTTTCGAAATCAATATTTTTTATCTCATTCTGAAAAAAATGCTATTTGTGATATTTGTGTTATTATTGTTCAGTTTTACTTAAAAGCCTTGTTTAGTTGTACCATACCAATTAGAGCTCCAGCTAATGACTTAAATTTTATAAAAAGTTTAATACTATATGAAAACAAACATTCAAAAATTTTTAAAGCAGCCATAAAAAAGGTAAGTAACTATTTAGGGTATTTTACAAAAGAGACAACAGCATTAGCATTCTTTGATGATACATTATCAAACGAAATCAAAAGATTAATGGTACAGTCCCCATATTATTCACCATCGTCGGTCGTTCAGCAGCATTTAGATGCACAAATTTAAATATTAAGTATACATGTTTTACATTTTTTTAAATTATATATGATGTATACTTATATTACTTTTTATTAAAAAAATCTTATATGAATATTACATATTTTTATACAATAGTATTAAAATTCCACACAAGTGATTACTGATGTTTAACCATAACAAAATTATATTATTTACTAAGATATTTATTTATTTATTTATTTTTTGCAAGTAAATGCCCTTGCTGGGTTCAGTACAGTAAGGAACAATAACTAATTCTAAGTATGACATTAAAACACGTGATTAATTATTAATAATTAATAACTACTGTTAACTATAATGTGTACTAATAAGTACATCAAACCGTAATGTTAATAGTTATGGATTACGATTACAAAAAAAAAAAAAAAATGATAGAACAAACTATTATTTGATAGGTTATTATATATTTATTAGTTTATTATTTCATAATATTTTCAATTGAAAATTCATAATACTTCGATGAGAATAAGAAAGTTTTAAAATACTTGAGGTAATTGCATCAACCATCAGATAAATAATAAATTAACTAATTTCGGTTTTAAATTTAATGAATATTACAATAATTTCAATTTTATGAATCAAATTAGATCGTAACTGATTTTTATAAACTGTGTGTTTAAGTTCCAGTTAAAATTTAACTTAGTAAATGATTTTATTCTTAGTTGAAATAATAATAATAATATACTGACAATTGACAAAATGTCCCTTAATAAAAGATAAAAAAAGAATGAGATATTTTATTTGGTAATAATATTATGTAAAAATAGATAAATAAATCTACACTCATATTTAAAAAAGATACATCCGATTCTAAATTATTTTTGTGTATAACATCGGATTTATAATGAAAAAAATTTATTATTTTCATATATATCATTTAAAATCTTATAACTATAGTTGTAGCAATAAAAATGTATAACACTTAAAATTTAAAAAAGAACCGGATGGGCCTCGCTTTACTGTACGGTAGGGGGTGGAGTCGACCTCGTTCATAGGAATATAGAATAGGTCATTACAATGGATTTGTTAAATTTGAAAGCAATGATAGATATTATTATATACGAATAAGAATAACGATTCTGAACGGAGATGATTTGTTGGTATACGTATTGCATAATATATTATGTTATATTTAAATTGAAATATTGTGTCAATATTGGTTTTTCAAACGTACATAAAAAATAATTGTACCTATAGATTTGAATACTTTTGATATGACAGTAAAACAACAACTTCTGTAAAATCTTCTATTAAATTTTCAAGTATTTTGTAAAAATATTTGAAAAATACTCAAATATTTAAAATCATTTGAGAACAAATCGTCATTTTATTCAATTTCATAAAAATTTAAATTTCAAACTGTCAAAAAATTGTTTTCTTAATTTCCAGTAGATTTTTTTTTATAGTTTTTTGAATAGTGACTTATGGATAACCTCGTGTTAACATTTTGAAACTAAAGTATAAACATAAAATTTTTTTATGAATTTTCAACTAGGTACAAAATATTTTGCAAATTATCGCAATTTTAACATATCTTATACAAATTTGAATTTTATGGGCTTATAAAAACAGTTTGCGTGAAACAATTTCCAATTTTTTTTTAATTGGGATAATTTATTGTAACTTAGAATAAACTTTGTACTAAATTTTCAAGAGTTTTTGAACAAACAAATTTTTTTTATCGGTATTTCAAACAAGAAAAATCGAAAATTTAAAGTGTCTATAAATAAGTCGAAATATTTCAAAATACTTTGAAAAATTAACTATAGAAATATAATGTATATTTTTATGATAATTGAAAATCATATTTACCATACCTTTCAAATCAGTACTAAATAGGATGTAGTTTACGTACCCTAGTCAATATCCAAATAAAATCGTACAATATATACATAATACATTGAATTATTATTCGTATTGATCAACTAATTATTCGTACAAAAACTTTAAAAATATTTACCCAGGCCATTTTTTTAGTGTAGATATAGGTACAATAACATTGCTGATTATAATTATTTTTATACCAAGATAAATAAATCTTATACTGCCATTTATTGTGTTACAATCACGGCTATAAATACTATGGTTGCGCAACGGTACTAGAAAAAACGGAATGAAATGTTTTTATCAAATTAGACAAATACCTTGAATATATTCTGTGAACTACCTGCTTATTAACAGCGGCACAGCGGATTATTAATAATGATATTAATAGTATATATTATAGTAATAGTCACGGCTATAGATACATCTAAATATATACAGTGTGTTTCCTTTTAAAGGTAACTCTAAATAATTCTGTCCATTGACATCAGATTAATATGCGGTTTTCGGGAGGGGATAGGGAATACATAAATACACATTTCTTGGTGATTTTTACATTTTAAGATCTTTTTGTGTGCGCATGCGCAATATAACTTGCATTTTTTCAAAGGCAACAGGTGTTTTAAATACCAAATTTGGATAGACCGAATTTTTTTGAGTCGATTTGGTCCTTTTTACCATAGCTCTAAAATCAAAATTGACCAAATGGCAACCAATCAAAGTTTCGATTAAAATTTTTGAATTTTTCAACAATCATACTAGAGTTTTTCGAATTGTTATGAAATTTTAAGTATTTTTTTTTTGTTTTCGTAGGTTTGCAGATATTATTAAATCATTTAAATTTAATTTTGAGGAATTAATTAACTTCAATTAGACGTAAATGTTAGTTCATTTACTATGGAAAAAAACGATTACAATAATTAATACAATTTTTTTATAATTTTATTCATTTCTATTAAGAAGTTATGAGAAATAAATCATATCAGTTTGTTTAATCTTTTCTTAGTAAATGAATATTTACGTCTAATTGAAGTTAATTAATTCCTCAAAATTAAATTTAAATGATTTAATAATATCTGCAAACCTACGAAAACGAAAAAAAAAAATACTTAAAATTTCATAACAATTCAAAAAATTCTAGTATGATTGTTGAAAAATTCAATAATTTTAATTGGAACTTTGACTGGTTGCCATTTGGTCAATTTTGATTTTAGAGCTATTGTAAAAAGGACCAAATCAACTCAAAAAAATTCGGTCTATCCAAATTTGGTATTTAAAACACCTGTTGCCATTGAAAAAATGCAAGTTGTATTGCGCATACGCACACAAAAAGATCTAAAAATGTAAAAATCACCAAGAAATGTGTATATATGTATTCTCTATCCTCTCCAGAAAACCCCATATTAATCCGATGTCACTGGACAGAATTATTTAGTGTTACCATTAAAAGGAAACACACTGTATACCTATATAGTGGCAAAAATGAGTACAAAAATAATCCACAAGGATCTCTAGCAGCAAGCAGGTATTTTGATAAGAACATTTTTGGACGTTATTCACTGCAGTCCAATATAAGCCGTTGCGCAACCATAGTATCTATAGCCGTGGTTACAATTCAATATTCGATGAATTTATGAAAAGTTTAAAAATCTAGGTCATTTAAACAATTCAAATTTTTATTATATAGCATAATTAAACAAAATAAAAATTGTGAGATACGTAAAAGCATATATCTACATAGTACTACTTACTCATACTTTTAAAATAATTCCACTTGAACATACACAGGCTGTTTATACAACAGGAACACGGATATGCGCTACTACTGCAGCTACCGATGATATAGGGAATCAATAAAATGTCATTAAAAACTTTTTAGTTAACCAAAAAGTGTTATTTGAAAGTAGGTATTCGATATCTAATGTTATAAGTATGCATGCTTACAAGATAGTACTTATTATGTCATTAACGATTCAAATCGTCCCGACGGCGAGCTACATCATTGATGATGGTTCGAGAAACAACCGAACACAAGTAGTAGAAAACTCTGTCCTAGAAAAGAGAGTAAATGCTCTGCGGAAATTGCAATGCATGTATGCGCAGTACGCAAAAAATCACTTGGAAATATTGTGGAAAGTGGTCGAACAAAATTTGCTGTTCGAAAATGTTGAGAAAATTGTGTTCGATCTGCAATCGTTGTACTTGGAGGTGGCAAAGAAAACAATTGCCACATTGATCAATACAAATTACGAGCCGTCCAAATGGATGTATGACCTACTGGAATTTTTGGAAATGGAGAAAATAGACGTGAATACGTACAAAGAACAAATATCAGGTTTGTTAGCAACATTAATGGACATCTTCAATAATTATCCGTGCACTGACAACCGTATGCCGCCAGCAAAAGAATACATGAAAGAACTTCGTACATTTGTGTATTTCAACTATTATCCTTTGATTGAAATGAAAATGAAAATCAATACTACTAGTGCAGAAACATGGATTAAAGAAAACAATATTAAAACAAAATTCACTGGCACGTATGAGTATCAAAAACAACTTTACAATCCTGATGACGATCCAGTAGAGAAATATGACAACATAATGGCTTCTGTAAGGGTAAGCGATACGTTACTTTTCCGTCTTATTCAATATATGACGGTGAAATCCATCGATAACATGATAGAAATAGATGTACAACTTCATGCGAATCGATATTATATACAATACCAAAACTATGAAATGATAACTAGCCAAATCCGTGCACAAAAAAAATTAGAGAAGATTTCTATAAAAGAAAAAAGGACGATGGAATATTACAGTGAACCTATGAATGGTATAACTATAAAAAATAACACGTTAAACCGTATAACTGTCAATGATAAAAACACGAACACTGAAAATGTGAACGATAAGAATGTGCACCAAAAAACTTTGAAGAGTGAAAATGTGAAAGATAAACCTGAAAAACCTGATCCTGTGAAATCTGAAACTGTGAAAAATAAACCTGTGAACACTAAAACCCTGAATGCTGAACCTGTGAAGGCAAAAAATTTGAACGATGAAACCGTAAATGCGGAACTTGTAAATGCTAAAACTATCAAGACCAAAACTGAAAGCAGTAAAAATTTGAATGATAATACAGTGAAAACTGAAACTCTAAAAGCTAAACATGTAAACGATAAAACCACTAAACCAGTAAAGACTGAAACTATTAACACGAATAATGTGAACGATATAACCGGGAAAGCTAAACCTGTGAACAGTGGAAATGTGAACGATAATACCATGAAAACTAAACCTGTAAAAGAAAAATCTGTGAACACTGAAACCGTGAAAGCTAAACCTGTGAACAGTGAAGATGTGAACGATAATACCGTCAAAACTAAACCTGTAAAAGCAGAACATGCTAAAACCGTGAACGCTAAACCTGTAAATAATGAACCTGTGAACGTTGAAAATGTGAACGTTAAAACCGTAAATGCGAAAGTTGTGAAAAGTAAAACCATCGAAGACAAACCGGTGAAAAGTGGAAATGTGAACGATAATTCCATGAAAACTAAACCTGTAAAAGAAGAACATGTGAACGATGTAACCGTAAATGCGGAACTTGTGAATGCTGAAACTATAAACGTAAAAAATGTGAACGCTGAAACCGTGAAAGCTAAAACTGTGAACGATAATCCCTTAAAAACTAAACCTGTAAAATCAGAAACTGGTAAAACCGTAAAAGATAAACCTTTAAATGCTGAACCTGTGAAAGTTGAGAATGGGAACGATAACACCATAAATGCAGAAGTTGAGAAAGGTAAAACTATCGAGGCTAAACCTGTGAACAGTGGAAATATGAACGATAATACTGTGACAGCTGAAACTCCGAACGCTAAACATGTAAAAGATGAAACAACTAAACCTGTAAAGATTGAAACTATAAACACGAATAATGTGAACGATGTTACGGTAAATGCTAAGCTGATCAATGCTGAAACTATTGACGCGAAAAATGTAAACGCTCAAACAGTGAAAGCTAAACCTGTGAACGGTGAACATGTGAACGATAAAAACAAAAAAAAAAAAAACAAAAAAAAAAAAAACAAAAAAAAAAAAAACATAAAAACAAAACTTGTAAAAGAAGAATCTGTGAACGTTGAAAATGTGAACGATAAAACCATAAATGCGGAAGTTTTGAAGAATAAAACTATCAAGGATAAACCGGTGAACAGTGAAAATGTGACCGATGATAAAATAAAAACTAAATCTGTAGAAGCAGAACCAGTGAACGCTAAAACCATGAACGATAATACCAAGAAAACTAAACCTGTAAAAGTAGAACCTGTGAACGATAAAACCGTAAAGGCAGAAATTGTGAATGCTAAAACTAATAACGCAAAAAATGTGAACGCTGAAACCATGAAAGCTAAACCTGTGAACAGCGAAGATGTGAACGATAATACCGTAAAAACTAAACCTGTAAAAGCAGAACCTCTGAACGCTGAACCTGTAAACGATAATACCATGAAAACTAAACCTGTAAAAGAAGAACCTGTGAAAAATGTAACTGTAAATGCGAAACTTATGAATGCTGAAACTAATAACACGAAAAATGAAAACGCTGAAACCGTGAAAGCTAAACCTGTGAACAGTGAAAATGTGAACGATAATACTGTAAAAACTAAACCTGTAAAAGCAGAACCTGCTAAAACCGTGAACGCTAAACCTGTAAATATTGAACCTGTGAACGTTGAAAATGTGAACGATAAAACCATAAATGCGGAAGTTTTGAAGAATAAAACTATCAAGGATAAACCGGTGAACAGTGAAAATGTGACCGATGATAAAATAAAAACTAAATCTGTAGAAGCAGAACCAGTGAACGCTAAAACCATGAACGATAATACCAAGAAAACTAAACCTGTAAAAGTAGAACCTGTGAACGATAAAACCGTAAAGGCAGAAATTGTGAATGCTAAAACTAATAACGCAAAAAATGTGAACGCTGAAATCATGAAAGCTAAACCTGTGAACAGCGAAGATGTGAACGATAATACCGTAAAAACTAAACCTGTAAAAGCAGAACCTCTGAACGCTGAACCTGTGAACGATAATACCATGAAAACTAAACCTGTGAAAGAAGAACCTGTGAATGATAAAACCGTAAACGCGAAACTTATGAATGCTGAAACTAATAACACGAATAATGAAAACGCTGAAACCGTGAAAGCTAAACCTGTGAACAGTGAAAATGTGAACGATAATACCGTAAAAACTAAACCTGTAAAAGCAGAACCTGTGAACGTTGAAAATGTGAACGATAAAACCATAAATGCGGAAGTTTTTAAAAATAAAACTGTCGAGGATAAACCTGTAAACAGTGGAAATATGAACGATAATAAAATAAAAACTAAATCTGTAGAGGCAGAACCAGTGAACACTGAAACCGTGAACGATAATACCATGAAAACTAAACCTGTAAAAGAAGAACCTGTGAACAATGTAACCGTAAATGCGAAACTTATGAATGCTGAAACTAATAACACGAAAAATGAAAACGCTGAAACCGTGAAAGCTAAACCTGTGAACAGTGAAAATATGAACGATAATACCGTAAAAACTAAACCTGTAAAAGCAGAACCTGTGAACGTTGAAAATGTGAACGATAAAACCATAAATGCGGAAGTTTTTAAAAATAAAACTGTCGAGGAAAAACCTGTAAACAGTGGAAATGTGAACGATAATAAAATAAAAACTAAAACTGTAGAGGCAGAACCAGTGAACACTGAAACCGTGAACGATAATACCATGAAAACTAAACCTGTAAAAGAAGAACCTGTGAACGATAAAACCGTAAACCCAAAGCTTGTGAATGCTGAAACTAATAACACGAAAAATGAAAACGCTGAAACCGTGAAAGCTAAACCTGTGAACAGTGAACATGTGAACGATAATACCGTGAAAACAAAACCTGTAAAAGCAGAACCTGCAAAAACCGTGAACGCTAAACCTGTAAATATTGAACCTGTGAACGTTGAAAATGTGAACGATAAAACCGTAAATGCAGAAGTTTTGAAAAATAAAACTATCGAGGATAAACCGGTGAACAGTGGAAATGAGACCGATAATAAAATAAATACTAAATCTGTAGAAGCAGAACCAGTGAACGCTAAAACCATGAACGAAAATACCATAAAAACTAAACCTGTGAAAGAAGAACCTGTGAACGATAAAACCGTAAACGCGAAACTTATGAATGCTGAAACCAATAACACGAAAAATGAAAATGCTGAAACCGTGAAAGCTAAACCTGTGAACAGTGAAAATGTGAACGATAATACCGTAAAAACTAAACCTGTAAAAGCAGAACCTGTGAACGTTGAAAATGTGAAGGATAAAACCATAAATGCGGAAGTTTTTAAAAATAAAACTATCAAGGATAAACCGGTGAACAGTGGAAATGTGACCGATAATAAAATAAAAACTAAATCTGTAGAAACAGAACCAGTGAACGCTAAAACCATGAACGATAATACCATGAAAACTAAACCTGTAAAAGAAGAACCTGTGAACGATAAAACCGTAAAGGCAGAACTTGTGAATACTAAAACTAATAACGCAAAAAATGTGAACGCTGAAACCATGAAAGCTAAACCTGCGAACAGCGAAGATGTGAACGATAATACCGTAAGAACTAAACCTATAAGAGCAGAACCTCTGAACGCTGAACCTGTGATCGCAAAAAAAGTGAACAATGAAACTGTAAATGCGGAACTTGTGAATGCTGAAACTATTAACGCAAAAAATGTGAACGCTGAAACCGTGAATGCTAAACTTGTAAATGTTGAACCTGTGAACGTTGAAAATGGGAACGATAAAACCGTAAATGCGGATGTTTTGAAAGGTAAAACTATCGAGGCTAAACTTGTGAACAGTGGAAATGTGAATGATAATACCGTAAAAACTGAAACTCCGAACACTAAACATGTAAATGATGAAACGACTAAACCTGTAAAGACTGAAAATATTAACACGAATAATGTGAACGATGTTACGGTAAATGCGAAACTTATAAATGCTAAAACTATAAACGCAAAAAATGAAAACGCTGAAACCGTGAAAGCTAAACCTGTTAACAGTAAAGATGTGAACGATAATCCCTTAAAAACTAAACCTGTAAAATCAGAAACTGCTAAAACCGTAAAAGATAAACCTTTAAATGCTGAACCTGTGAAAGTTGAGAATGGGAACGATAACACCATAAATGCAGAAGTTGAGAAAGGTAAAACTATCGAGGCTAAACCTGTGAACAGTGGAAATATGAACGATAATACTGTGACAGCTGAAACTCCGAACGCTAAACATGTAAAAGATGAAACCACTAAACCTGTAAAGAATGAAACTATAAACACGAATAATGTGAACGATGTTACGGTAAATGCGAAACTTATGAATGCTGAAACTATTAACGCGAAAAATGAAAATTCTGAAATCGTGAAAGCTAAACCTGTGAACAGTGAAGATGTGAACGATAATACCGTAAAAACAAAACCTGTAAAAGTAGAACCTGTGAACGTTGAAAATGTGAACGATAAAACCATAAATGCGGAAGTTTTGAAAGGTAAAACTATCCTGGATAATCCTGTAAACAATGGAAATGTGAACGATAATACCATGATAACTAAACCTGTAAAAGCAGAACCTTTGAACGCTGAAACCGTGAACGATAATACCATGAAAACTAAACCCGTAAAAGAAGAACCTGTGAGCTCTGAAATCGTGAATGCTGAACTTGTTAACGCAAAAAATGTGAACGATGATACCGTAAATGCGGAATTTGTGAATGCTGAAACTATCAAGGCTAAAACTGACAACCGTGAAAATGTGAATGATAATACAGTGAAAGCCGAGACTTCGGAAGCTAAACATGAAAAAGATGAAACCACTAAATCTGTAAATACTGTACCAGTGAACGCTGAAAATATGAACGATAATACTGAGACAGCTGAATCTCCGAACGCTAAACATGTAAAAGATGAAACCACTAAACATGTAAAGACTGAAAATATTAACACGAATAATGTGAATGATGTAACCGTTAATGCGGAACTTGTGAATGCTGAAACTATTAACGCGAAAAATGCTCACGCTGAAACCATGAAAGCTATACCTGTGAACAGTGAAGATGTGAACGATAATACCATAAAAACTAAACCTGTAAAAGCAGAACCTCTGAACGCCGAACCTATGATCGCGAAAAATGTGAACGATGAAATTGTAAATGCGGAACTTGTGAATGCTGAAACTATTAACGCAAAAAATGTGAACACTGAAACCGGGAATGCTAAACCTGTGAACGATGAAACTGTAAATGCGGAACTTGTGAATGCTGAAACTATCAAGGCTAAAACTGACCACAGTGAAAATGTGAATGATAATACCGTAAAAACTGAAACTCCGAACCCTAAACCTGTAGATACGGATTCAGTGAACGCTAAAACCATGAACACTAAACCTGTGAAAGCTGAAAATTTGAATGATGATATTGTTATTGTGAAAGCTGAAACTGTGGAATCTGAACCTGTGAACATCGATACGGTGAACGGTAAAACGGTTCAAGCTGAAACTGTAAACGCTGGAAATTTTAACGTTAAAACTTTGAACGGGGAAACTGTAAACAGTCAAAATGTTAACAATATAATGCTGGACTTGGAAACTGAGAATGATGAAACTAAGGAAGATGAAAATGAGAATGATGAAACCAAGAACCATGAAATTGAAAATGGTGAAACTGAGAATGATGAAACTGAGAACAGTGAAACTGAAAACAATAAAACTGAGAAAGTTGAAATTTGGAACAATGAAAATGAAAATGATGAAACTGAGAATGATGGAACTAAGGAAGATGAAAATGAGAATGATGAAACCAAGAACCATGAAACTGAAAATGGTGAAACTGAGAACAGTGAAACTGAAAATAATAAAACTGAGAGAGTTGAAATTTGGAACAATGAAAATGAAAATGATGAAACTGAGAATGATGGATCTAAGGAAGATGAAAATGAGAATGATGAAACCAAGAACTATGAAACTGAGAACAGTGAAACTGAGAATGATGAAACTGAGTACAGTGAAACTGAAAATAATAAAACTGAGAGAGTTGAAATTTGGAACAATGAAAATGAAAATGATGAAACTGAGAATGATGGAACTAAGGAAGATGAAAATGAGAATGATGAATCCAAGAACCATCAAACTGAAAATGGTGAAACTGAGAATGATGAAACTGAGAACAGTGAAACTGAAAACAATAAAACTGAGATAGTTGAAATTTGGAACAATGAAAATGAAAATGATGAAACTGAGTACGAAGACAATGAATTTTACATAGAGATTTCGATCGAGGACACCGAATTTTACATAGAGATCTCAGAAGTGAACTCGTTGTACGATAAATTAATAGAAATGCTAAACAACGCCGTTTGGCGGTCCCGGAAAACAAAAGATTACGTGAAAAAAATCAAGAACAAGGACATAGCGGTCAAAGAGAATGGAGAAAAATTCGATTCCAAAAATTACTACAGCAGTGAACTTGCAATCATAATTAATATTAAGAATTCTTTAATGTATGATCTGCAGTGCACGTATGCGTATTACGCCAGAGAGCATTTAAACGGAATAAAAATTGTGCTGCAAAACTGTTTGTGGGCAAAAGATGTGCCATATGACGAGGACTACTTGTTACTGATATCTAGTTATTTTGAAGTTTCACTTAAGACATTAGCGGTTGTATATTCAAGTGGCTACCAAGCTGCCGAATGGATGTTGCGATTAGTATTCTTTCTTAGCAGAGTCAACGAGTTACGTCTAAACATGAACAATTTAAGAACAGAAAATGAAAAAATTCTGAACATATTGAATGGTGTAATAACGTCGTGTAAGCTAGTAGACGATCCACCCATAGAATTAAAACTTCCCATCATAGAGAACATACTAGCAACTATTGAAAATCAACCTTTTTACAGATACAAATTTTTCTTAGAGTTCAAAAATATGGGTACCAAGTACGTCACAGACATTTATAATAATTTAATACGAGTTCAGTATTTTTTATACCTCAACGAAAACGTTCTACCATTCAAAGACTACGAGCAATACAATCCTTCCAGGTGGATACTCAGAGCGAAGGAAATAACTATAGACAAAATAAACAATCTTCGTTGGGACACCAACATACGTTTAGGGAAGGACGATCGTTGGGACATATCATCAGCCGAGATTTTCGATAATCTCAACGACATAGATGGAAGTACATATTATGAGCTCAGTCATACTGTATCGATTCACAACCGTGTACTTGACTTCGTACGTGTGGCCATAATCCGGTTTGTGATATTGTTGGGTAGCTACTGCAGCAGTGTTAAGTATGCGTACCACTATTTAAACGAAGCCGTTTTAAATTATAGTAATCCAGATTTTATTGGTGAATACACACGTTATTGCAGCAACATCCAAAAATCTATAGGAGACCTACTGGAATGGAGTGGATTAAAGTCGGACAGAGTGTTTTTGGAACTTATGGATGCACTAATAGTTTTACGATTTAATGCCGACATTTTCCAGACAAAAGGTTTCAGGTTTGCAGTTAAAAAATTAAATCAATTCTCTATCAACTTGGGTATTAAGGCTCATGATTTGCTTATTTACCGCTGGGTCGTTTACTCATCAAAGATACAACAATTGATATCAATAAATAAAAGTATTTTGAATGTACTATTAGCTGTACTCAAGGATATTAACGATGGCATCACCAAATATGCAAACACTCTCAAAAATGACTATAAAGACATTAATTTTAATACCGTTAATTTAGTATCAAAAAGTTTCGGAAATGAAATAATATACATGCGTTACGTTGAAAGTATATATATTTAGTTCAATGTTTAATAAATATATATTTATATTATATAAGTATTTAACTTACATATATTTAGTTCAATGTTTAATAAATATATATTTATATTATATAAGTATTTAACTTACAGTTTTACAGATATAAACTCTACAGTTTTGATTTTATTGTTACTTTTTAATATTTATTAATTTAATATTAACAGGTTTGACCTGTTGACATTATATATGATGACAACAATAATAGATGTAAAATCATTACCTACAATATAATTAAGAATATTTATTTGTGTATACGATGATTGATTTTGTTGTAATAGTTTTAACCGAATAATTCTTTTTAAATGGTTGTAAAAAAATATATACAATAAATTTTGTTAAACATTTTTATATTATTAATGTATGGCTAGGATTTATAATATGTATTTGCATGTTTTTCCCTTAAATCCAAATTGACTGTTTGTCAGATTTGTACACAATTTGGCTTATTTACGTTTAAGTTGTCTTCTTTTTTTTTTTTGTTTTGCATACTTTTGCGTATTTTGAACATAATAATTATGTTATATATATATTCATATAATTCCAAATTTATAGATTTTTGACAATGTTGATAATGTTGATACTTTATAAGGGAATTGTAAGCTATTATTTTGGGTGTATATCTATCGACAATTAGTGCGATAATAATTTTGAAACTATTTTAAATTTGTTGTTAAGGCTACCTAAAACCGACTTTTCCACTTATTTTATATTTACCCCTAAAATTTCACGAAATAGTTTTAAACAAATTAGAAATATAAATTCAACTAAAGTTGATTCTTGTGTATGTTTAGTACAAAATCTCAAAATATGAGAAAGTTAATCTAATGAAGACCCAGAAGACCTTATAAAATATTCATATCAATTTACAACATTTTAGTGGTATTAATTTATTGATTTCTCGATATGTTGGAAATAGAAAATGTTTAAATTTCTTTGTTACACCTTGCACGTGTTATAGCCTGAGACAGAAAGTCATAGCTTGCAATCCTCTTAAATTTTAATATTAAATTTTTTATATCATTCTTAATTTTAAATGATATTTATTTTACAAACGTCCATAGTGTTTGATTTATTTGCCGAATTGTCATGTATGATTGTTGTACAGTATTAAGTATACATATCTATATATATATATATATATATAGAACACTAACTTAATCTTATATCTAGGTTGGTCGACCAATAACATTTCCTATACAATATACATTGTTTAACGATGTATATATTGAAGGATACAGAATAATTAATATCATTAAGACATGTGATACATACATTTATGGAATTCGTACGTAATAAATTGAGTGGTTTTAATAACAATACCATTTTTATAAAATGTTGTTCAAAATAAAAATGTAAAGTTATATCCATTTGTTGAAGAATTTTCCAATGAAAATTTGAAAATATAATATGGTAAAATATTATATTGTTTTATTTATGATCATACTGTGATAGTAGCAAATTGTTTTTTGGTAAGTAGTATAACATTTTAATACAAGCAAGCAAATCACAAATTTTAATCTTAAAATCAATTCTAAACAGTCATTCTCCAAAGACTCAAATATGGGATTGGGTAAGCTTAGATTTCGAACGTAATGTCTAATTCCCGAATCCTATGTAGATAATATAATGTACCTATCATAAGTAATGTGTTGTTGTTTTTAATAGTTTTGAAGGAGCAAAAAATACAAAAAATAAGTTTTATTCATTTGAAAGAATGTTTAATTCTTAGAATAATGGTAGAGGTTTTACGTTTCTACTCACATTATTCAATAAGTTATGACTTATGAGTAATTTAAAAAATATGCATGACGTTATTGTCGGCTCATCATAATTGCCCATCTTATACTTTAAAAGTTTCTGGCTTCACACAATGATTTACCAACCAAAAAATTTTAATTTTGAAACTTATATTATGTATTAATATATAATAATGTATAATTTTATATCGTGTTTAAGACGATAACAGTATAATAATTTCAATATAATATTTAGTTTTTTAAATATTGAAAATCTTAGATGAGATATTTTTGTTAAACGACGCGTCATAGCGATTTATTATAGCAGAAACAAATAGAAAAAATATCTCTTTTAAGACTTTGAATATTTATAAAACTAAATGTTATATTGAAATTCTGATTCATTTATCGTTTTAAACACAGTATAAAATCACATTAATACGTAATTTAAACTTCGAAAATAGAATTTTTAGGTTGGTAAATCATTGTGTCATCAAGAACTTAAATTTGTATAAGATAGGCAATTACGATGAGCTGATTACGATGACTTCATACGGATATTCTCCATTTTTAATAAATCTCTAAGTAATAATTTTTTTACATTGAATTTTCACCAAATCTACAGCAACAATATCCAAAGCCACATTTACAGTAATTTAACATTTAAAGGAAATTTTTTTGTGTCTTGTGCTCATTTCATTTTTTGACAGTATGAATATTAACTATCGACAATGCAGGTTAATTTTATTGTATTTAAGGTTTATAGATAAAACGATATAACCATTGTGGGGATATGACGGGTGGTATACACTACGGCTGTAGATAGTATCTATTTATGGTAGTGTGGTGACACACAATATTATCATTTTTATTATCATTATCTTTAAATCGTTCTTATATTCTGCCGTCATGCAAAAACGTCGTAAGTTACGGTGGAACGATTTTGAGTAAAACATATTTTTGTATTTTGCGTTTTCTTGAAGTCATAACACTTTGTTCATTATAATTATTTAAATATAATTTATGTTTTACTATTTAATTTTACCAGACGAATATGATGAAACAAAAAAAAAAAATACTATTAAATTAATTTTCAACAAGATATTTTACTTTTTACGTTACACCTTAGTATTAGTAAAAACTTTTGTCACTTTGTTCCTAAGCAAGAAGTAAGTAGCGAGTAATTATTTCTGATATCGTAAAATTATTTATACATTTTAATTATTATATTTATTAGAACACAATTATTTTTTAACAATTCACTAAACCAAACTGTTATTTGCCATGGATTATAATTTTTACTATATTCCAAAATAAAATGTCGCATCTTCAACAATACTTACAGCGTTATTGCTTAGTATAGTGTATTTGCGGCGTTATTGCCTAAGTAGTAAATTATTATTGTGGTATGTATAATTATTAATTATTATTTATTATTGTGGCGTTATATCCCACGAATTTTTCTACAATTTACGATGTTTAATCTATTTCATTATTGCTTATAATATATTTTTGGAGTAATGTTTCAGATATTTGGAATTTCCATCTACATAAGCCAAATTCTACAGTTATTAATTATTTTTTACCTATTTTTTTTTTTTTTTTTGCTTACTGCGTTTTTGCTTAGGACGTCAGTATTGTCATTTATCCACAGTAGTACCATCTACAGCCGTTGTATACCAATCTAGGACAAATCTTCGTCGCCACTATGCCATAAAACCATTTCGACGTGAGGCCACTTCGCCGTTAAAAAATACCAGATAAGCGATAAGTTAGTAATAATAATAATAATTATAAGATAACGCGAATAATAAGATAATTTTAACGATATATTTTGAGCATTATCGTCATTATTATTTATTTCACACCAAAAAAATTTAAAAAATATTCAGATATCGACAAAAGATTAATCAAGATTGTGAGTAATTACAAAAATCTTGGTTTAAATTCATTTTTGCGAGGAATTTCCCAAAATTTATCTTTAAAATAATTATAATTATTATAATTAAATATTTTACGTGTTATTCATCTTTATTTATTTATTAATTAATTAGTTATTCAATTTTTTATTCATTTATTTTGATATATGTAGTAATAATGCTAATAATAATACCATAATAATGATTTTTCCCCTACATATCCTCTACAATCCTACAATCCTCTTCTATAAAACGTGAAATCGTCCATTTGTTTAGGTCCCTGACTTTTCGCTTTATTTATTCCGTTAAAATTATAATTCTTAACCGATCCGCGCGTTCTCTTCGGATCCCTTATAAACACGCTCTTTACTTACTATTAAGACCATTTTCCGAATTTTTTCGCTTCCGTTTTCCGAAAATGCGTTTTCGGGAGATTCTATATCGCTGTTCAGTATTACGCTGGTATTATCAACATAGCAACATTATCGCATTTAAATAACCCGTATTTCGCAATGACTTCCAACCGATTAGTTAGGCAGATAGGGTAGATAAGTAGGTTACAATGCGATAGGTTTCGGGTTCGATACCCGTTGAAATAATAACAATGCCTGGATATATAAATGCCATAATATTACATGACGTCCATGAAGTTGGTCCACCGACTATGAAAAATGAATTTCAATTTCATGCCAATATTTTACGAGAAATTTGCTAGAATTTGCGAGTCCATTCTCAGAATTTGCTAGTCAACCAAAGTTGAGATGTGATCTATCAAAGTTCTGAAATTGGCCCACCCAAGTTGAGCTAGAACTTTTAAAATGGTACTCAAGGCTTAATCCAAATCGTTATGTCCCTTTTATAACTTTGACAAGAACGTTGCTTGTAATAACTATTTATAAATTGTTATTTATTTTTAAATGTAGGAAAAATATAATTTAATTTTCTATTTTTTATTTTTTTTATTTTGACTGATCCATTTCAAGATAATGACAATATTTTTAAATAGATTGAAAATTAGTTTTTGGAATAAGCAAATAAATTTATGTTGACAGATTTACTGAAATTAAGGCCAGTATTTTACAAATAAAAATATTAAAATTTCTATTCCATAAGTTAGAATAATAAAATACATTCTTCGCATCACTGAGAATCTTAAATAAAATAAAAAAAAGGTTATTTAAAATTACATATTTTAAATTACGTACTTGCATAATGTCAAAATCAAAAAATTTCCTTATTGGTTCCCAACAATTTTTCTTAAACTAGTTGGCCACAAAAGACGATCTTGTTTCATGCATAAATACAATGAATTTAATTTAATCAATATTTTTACTTAGTTGATGTCAGAGTGGATGTGAGTAAGATATAAGATAACCATTTATATCAAATAAATCCTCAGCAACTGAGGACAATATGACTAATTCCAAAGAAACGCATGGTAACAACAACTTTTCCATCTTATATTATAAAAGCGGACGAGAACATGTTCAGCTATACAATAGGAGTGAAGTGGATCTCTGTCATATAGTAGCTCATAACAATGGATGTATAAAATTTGAATGCAATGATAGTTATCATTGTATAAGAATAACTATTCTGAATTGAATTGTCAGTCAAGAAGAAATATTATATTGTATTTAAATTGTAATATTATGTCAATATATATGCTTATATGCTTATATGCTTATAAAAAAATTTGAGTGAAACGATTTTCAATTTTTTTTATTTGTGATAAACTGATAAGTATAACTTATAATAAACTTTGTAATAAATTTTCAAAAGTTTTTGTTTAGCCAAATATTTTTTATCGGTATTTCAAAAAAAAAAACTTGATTGAATTTAGATTGATTTTTGATATGCTCAAGTACCATTTACATTCATTTTGCTTTAAGAAAAGTTGTTATTTGAAAAAATCGAAGCATTTTTAGTGCCCCACAACGTGAAGAAAGACACAAAAAAAAAAAACATCTCTTTAAACTCAATTACATCACTCCATTCAGGATCTAAAATGTGCTTGTTTTAAAGGTAATTTAAATGAAATTCTCGTTGCCAAAACTCAAAAGCTTGTTTAAATAAATAATATTCTCTTCTTCTTCCTCTGATACTTAGTACTCTTTAAAAATTTTGGCCGCCATCACAATATCTCTCCATTTTTTCCGGTCCTGAACTTCTTCCCTCCATTCCTGTACTCCCAATCTTTCAAGGTCTTCTTCTATAACATCCAAACACCTTTGCCTGGGTCTTCCTCGAGGTCTCTTTCCCATTGATTTCCAATTTAGGATTGTTCTACTTATATCATTCTCGCTTCTCCGCATCGCATGTCTTAGCCATTGAATCCTTTGTACTCTTATAAAGCTGATAACTGATACGATGACCAATTCATCTTATAGTTCTTTGTTGTATATTCTTCTCCAAGTCTTCTCCAAGTTGCATTGATGTTACCATAAGTTGGTCCACAGAAATATATGCAACACCTATTGCATTTTATGTACACAGAGTACATAGGTACATTTAAAACAGTATATTTTTAATATCAACTGTTTAATAAATTCCCAGGTATTTATTAAAGTTATGAGTGTTGGTGGTATTGCATTGAATGTGCATGCAATACAGTCTGTTTATCGATTGAATAATTAATAAATACAAACTGGAATCAATAATTTTACTTTCGACCTGCCTGAATTAACGATTCTTTCCAATAAATTTTATTTAAATGTTGTACCTATAAGGTGTACTATAATTAATATCATTGACTGCAGCATTTAATACTTTTTATTTGACTTTATAAAATTAAGTTGTGTAAGTAAATTTTTTAAAATTTTTAACTGGCATCTATCATTTTACATATCATACATGGTACATTATTTTAAATCATAATTTTATTACTTTCTTACTTCCGCTATCAGTTCATTTTTACAATATTTGAGATATACTATGATTAAATTGTACACATATATTATGTAAATAGTTAGATTATTCACCGTCAAATTAAATTTTATAGAAGTTCTAATTAATCAATTATCAGATTTATATACTTTGTTTAATTTTTTTACAGTACTTTATTGTAATTGATACAGAATTTCACTTTTCAAACTATTAATAATTTATTTCACCACTATTTATTTAATATATTTCACTGTAAATTTTATGCAAAATTTATGTTATTGTGTTATATACATCAATCTACCATTCATTTACATGAATTTGGCTACATTCTCATCCCCAATCAATACTTAATGTTATATTAAAATTTTAATAATTTTATAATGTATTTGTCTTATTATTGGACATTTCAGGCAATTAAATTTGTTTAGTTTTGTAATTAGATGTATTTAATTGATTTTTCAAACTGATGATATTCAATAATAATTATTAAATCTCAACGACTCAAATGAATGCATTCAGTCATTCATTAACCACCTGCATTATACAACCTCAGTGTTTTCCACTACACTAGGGATGTATTATAGCATCTTTTACATTTATATGATTATACTTATTTCCAAAACACATAATAAACTTTTATAACATTTTTTTATGTATATAATACAAAAAATAGTTTACAGTGCATTTAGGAAAGATTCAACTTTTTACCGATTAATGATACTGCACTAAGGGAAAACTATAGGACTAAAAAAAGATCAAATGAAATTCATTATAATACTAATTGTTCCAATATATTTTATTTACTGGGTATGTAAATACTAATTAGTATCTATGACTGAAGTATTTATAATATTATTTTAATAATAACTTATTGTTGTTATTATTGTCATTGTTGTAGGCGTGTATTATATTCTATTTCAAAATTTGAGTTAATATGATTTTTACACTTTTATAATAACTGCTTAAAAGTTTTAGATAGTAACATTTATTATTAAATACCTACTTATTTTTATGGATTATTAAAGATCTCATAAGTCAGATAGCTGTTGAATTTTAACCGGCCTGACCTAATGATTCATTCCAATACATTTTCTTTAAATGTTGTACTTATTAGATGTACAATGAATATCATTGACTGCAGTAATTTTATTTTATTATATAATATATTAGTATTAAACTGGTTTATGGAAGTAATTTTTTTAAATTTCTAACTGGCATCTATTATTTAAATTGATGTCCATCATTTTATTACTTTCTTACTTATTCAATATCTTATATTTACATTATATTTGAGATGTACTATCAGTAAATTGTAAACATGTACTATATTATTATTATCTAAACAATTTATTTATGGATAGTCATTGTACCTATTATATTTCATAGAATTATATTAGATTTATTGGATTTATTACATACTTGGTGCATATACCTCAATGTAATTGATACAGAATTTCACTTTTCAAACAATTAATAATTTTTTTAACTATTTATTTATTCAATACTTAACGTTATGTTAATAGTTTTAATAATTTAATAATGTTTTGGCCTTATTATTGGACTTTTCAAGCTTTTAATTAATTTTTGCTTTGTTTTGTAATTACATTTATTTAATTAATTATTCAAACTGATGCTATTCAACAATATTTATTAGATATCAACGATGATTGTCATATGTTCACCACCTGTATCATCTCATATATGCATTATAAAATTTCAGTATTTTCAAGTACATTAGAGATATATTATAGTACCTTTTACATTTATATAATTATACTTATTTCCAAAACACATATATTACATTTATACAATGTATACAATACATTTATAACAAATTCAACTTTTTTAGGACTAATGATACTGCACTAAGAAAAACTATGGGACATAAGGATAACTCAAGATCTTAATATGAAATTCATTAGAAACTTATATATTATAATAAATACTAAATGTTCCAATATTTATTGATATTTTATTTACTTGGTATACTATTGATACCAATGACTGAAGTACTTATTATTATTATTACTACTGCACTGTAGGCATGTTCTATATTCTATTTAAAAATGTTGGCTAATGAAATTTTATACTTTTTATTTATGCTGTTTAAAAATTGGAGGTA
Organism: Chaitophorus viminalis; assembly: GCA_025469195.1. Classification (NCBI taxonomy): domain Eukaryota; kingdom Metazoa; phylum Arthropoda; class Insecta; order Hemiptera; family Aphididae; genus Chaitophorus; species Chaitophorus viminalis. The sequence continues at coordinate 148,989 of JAIPRK010000564.1, read as the reverse complement.
GTGACATTTATAAGTCAGATAACTACATGGTTTACAAGTTTATATTATTAAAACGGTCAAAGCAATTGACTATCATGGCAGTTAGAATATTAAACTATACAATAAAAACACAGGTAATGATTTCAATGGTGTACCTTATAGATTTACAGTTAGTATATTTATTATTATATCCTAAGTGTACCACTGTCAGTATAGTGTATTTAATACCTACATAAAAAAATATAATTTGAAGATATTTATCCATTGAAACAGCTTTTATATGATATATATAATTTTCATTATAAATTACTGTAGTAGAATTTATAATTTATTTTAAAAAGTTTTTATTATATTGCATATATTATGTTTATCACCCTAAGCGATGTACTTATATATATATTGAAATACCAATGAATGTGTTTATATATTTATTTGAAAAAATCAAGCGTTATAACCTACACACATAGTGCACTTAAATTAATATATATTTATAATAACAATTAATATTTTCTTTTTAAACAGAAATTGTGTTTTTTATGTGTTTAAAATTGTATTTATTATATTTCTATTAATTTATAACGATTTTTTTTTTACAAATGATGTTGGTTAAACCATAATTATTCAAAATTTGTCTCTATGCTAAATTTCTTAATTGCTCGATTTCAGACCCTTAATACCAACTTTGTCGTTAGGGAGGGAGGTAAAGGCGTTGGTGTAGATAGGTAGTGGTCTCGATTAAAAAACCAATGTTCAATTAATGTGTGAATTAATTGAGCCACTTGCCCATACCTCTTTACATGGTCACTGAACATTTTTGCATTTATTCAATTTTTTTTTTTTTATTATATAATTTATTTTTGGTTGCCGAGCTTTGGAGAAGGGGGTTACCATCTCGCGTTCGTCTCTACTAATCTATAATACAATGCTCTTAAAACTATATGTTGGTGATAATGTACATTATTTGAATTTTTTATTTTTACTATATCTTCTTATGCAATAACTTTCAAGTGCTATTATCTTAGACTAACATGCATACTCTGGACTTGCAATCGAATGATTGCGTTAACTACTATAGATTCGTATCCTAAACTACTCACAGCTAGACACTACAATCCATATTTCGACCTTGCGATTTCGGTACGGTTAAAAAAACCGGACATACGTGTGGGCCCCAGTGACCGGGTCCGCGATTCGACGAAGTCAGATTGCCTACCTTGCTGGCTTATTCGCACAATAAGTACCGCTTTTCTCTTATATGAAATTTACTTACAATACTTACTTACATAGAGTAAGTATATAGTATTAACTGTTATCGATATGCACTCTAAACAACTGACGGCTAGACATTACAACTCATATTTTGTAATTGCCGATTTCGGTACAGTTAAAAGAACCGGACATACGCGTGGGGCACAGTGACTGAGTCCGCGATTCGACGCAGTCGGATTGCCTACCTGACCGAACTACTCGCTAAACAATGGTATTCTCTTGGATTGAAATGTCTATAACGCCTATCAATTCCACATGAATCGACCAACTGCTAGACATTGAAAGACATTTTATTAATTGGTACCAAATTTGTGATTTTCAACTGGGACTCTGAACGGCAGACTTTAAATAACCGAACCTCCTGCGACCGTGTCTTCCCGCCATAGGCGGGATGGCAAACACCCGAATCGAGTCCCCCGGTAGAGCGAGGGGCGGGTTTGGGGCGCAGCCCCTACTAGACGAAGTCTAGTCAAATGTATAAAATAATATGTGTCATGTTCAAATTAAGTATTATTATTATACAATAATACTTAATATCTTTATGAGTAGATTTTTTTTAACGGCAAAGTGGGTTCTCGTCGAAATGGAAATAGTGAAATGGTTTTACGGCGAAGTGGCGACAGTGAAACGGCGACGGCTATTTGTCCGTGTTCGGTTATATACACCCAATTTTTGTATTACATTTTCATAATTATGTTATCAAGTGTATATAATTCTACATCTTGTAGTTAATGCCCTTTGTTTCTATGTACACTTCGGATTTATTGTACTCCGAAAATTATTGTTTTTATCTGCCTCCTTTCTCGTATTGTAGAGCTTTCTAAGCTCGATCTGCGACAGTTACGACCAGCACATCGTTGAGCTGGGATCTCCGTCCGTTCTGCTCCGTTGAACTGAACACTTTTTGGTTTACTGACTGGCCTTTTTTATACTTGTTGACTGTTGTTATACTGACCTGTTTTATATGCGCTCGATCTTGCCGTCAAGAAATTTACTCACTACTTTTATTTTAATTAATAAAACGTACCGTCGTACATTTATTGTACCAATAAAAACCGTATTGTGCTATTTTCGGTAATACCTCATGATAGGAATCATTTGACCGCTCTCCACCTGAGTTACCAAACCGTTTACACTTCACTATAAATAAAGAAGTCGAAGACTTTACTACAGCTAAATGAAAATGAAGCTCAAAAACTACATAATTTTTTTTCAAATACCTATCAATTTTTGGAATTTTTTTATTCTAAAATTTAGCCACTTCTATTTATTTATATTTATTCTATTTATTTAAGCACTTAATATTTTCATACTAGAAGTACAATTTTATATTTTATATTAAAAATTAAATTGAATAAAATATAGCTACCACTCTAGAATACAATATCCATGTAGTTTTTAGCACTGAATTGGATACGTTGAATTCAAATCCATTGATAATATATTAGTGTATACGAAAAATACGATTTGGAGTGGAGATGATCATTAGATTTTCATAGGTTCTATATTTCATGATATATTTTATTTCCCAATCAAAGTAATTAATTTTACAATTAGTATCATGGACCATGGTAGAAAAATGTTATTTTGTCCAAAGTTACTATTTGATTTACTTTTTTTGATACCTCGATCGTATTAATATATATTATCAGCAGGGCTAGGATTTATATGCATTTGCATATTTCTCTCCTTGAGTCAAAATTGAATGGTTGTCAGATTTGTCCAGGATTTAGCCTATTATAGTTTAAACATAACCATTTTTTGTTGTTGTATATTTTTGCATATTTTAAACATGATGCATATAATTGCATATTTATAGATTATTATTAATTTTTAAACTTAAATGTTTAAATAAATTTTTATAATTTTTTTAATTATAAATAGTATTTATTTAACAAACATCGATAGTTTTTGGTTTATTTGTCGAATTGTTGTAAATATATAGTATATAATATCTTTACTACTTAATCTTTTATTGATCAGACGACCGATAAAATTACCTACAGTATATAGTGAGATAAAAAAGAAGTATTTTATTTCATTAATGCCATGTGTGTTGCATAAATATATGGACATTTATACTTAATAGTTTGAGTAGTATTTATAACATTACCATTTTTATAAACCAGTAAATTGTTCTCTACATTTATGTCAAGTAATGTTAGAATCTGATTTACCTTTATGGAAGATAAATCATCCGTCATTTAAGGGTTTTTTTTAAAACATATACTCCCTGACTAGTTTACAATCTGCAAAAATTATGTTTCTACAATTTATAAAAATGCTAATCCTCGTATTCGTTTGATTGATGATGGGCTACTTTGGGTTTAAATGATGAGATCACGGACGTTGACGGTCAATTTACTTGTAATGTCATAGTTGGTCTTCTCCACGAATATAATTATTCAAAGCCATAATTATTATCAATAAAAAACTTGAAAAATGTAATTCTCAAACTATTGGTAAAATATTTAATGATGCGATACACTTATTATAGTCATCAGGTTAGAATGTTCTACTAATTAGTACGCCATAGATTCTTGAAATAATAATAAATTTGTTTTGTATATTTTGGTAAATAATATGAATACTTTACAATTTATTATATCATATAAATTCTAGCTCTGATTATCAGTATTATAGTAAATCACTTATAACTAAAAATCCTCCATGGCATAAAGCACAAGGTAGCTTTACATTTTTATGTATTTTAAATATAGAAAAGGATATAACCAACAAATTAAATGTGAATGTTATTGTAAAAAAATTGTTTTAAACATTTAATAACCATAACTGTATATTTTATCGATTAAATATTTATATATTTTTTATTCAAATTCAATTAGATAGCTAGGCTATTAGTGAAAAAATTCTAATTTCAAAACCACTATTAACCACTACAGCTAAGGACTTCTAAGCAATATACATAGAATATATAAATATGTTAGAATTGATAACCATTGTGTGGTGGTGAAGCCCCCGCATTTGCTGATATCATTACAATTTAGCCCACCCATAAATAGAGCTCTAGTTGCACCTATCGAGTCGTTTATCAAAGATACATTAAAAAACCAAAATAAACAAGCAAATTATACACTAGATTTATGTCAAGTAATATGAGAATCTGATATACCTTTATAGAAGTTAAATTATCCATCATTTAAGAATTATTAAGAAAAATATACTGATAGTTGTGTCAAAGATGTTAAAAATTTATTTTTGTATTTATTTGCATATTTTAGTAATAAAATGCATATTTTACAAATCGTTAATGCATATAATCTTACCCTTATAAATTATGTTTGTTTATGACTAGTTTTTCGTATGTATGTGTATTAATTGTATTAAGTCAAAATTAATTTTATATACAACATGGGATATTGAATGAAAAAAAAAGCTTTAAGAGTTATTCTTTTTAACTATTTTTTTAAAGTATTCTTAAAACTTTAGAGTTATGACAATTAAAAATCTGACACAATTCAACTTTTTAAACAAAATAAGTTTACTTTGCTTGATGAGTTATTAACACAACGTTTACTTATTCATTCGTTTTTTTTTTTTTTTTTGTAGAAAATAGACTATACCGCAAATAATTGTACAATTTTTAAATTTACTTATTATGTTGCTGCCTTTTAATAAAATGTTTAAATTTAATATCAACAAAGAATTCATATAAATTAATGTTTAGTAAGTATGTTATATTTCAGATATTTCCGAGTTGAGTATCTTTTCAAGGAACAAATAAAATAATGATCATCATAATTTTGTAAAATAGTAGTAGTCTGATAACATTTAATAATCCTTATTTTTTATAATATAATGAAACGCATTAGATTATACAATTACCACGTATGAATTAATCTATTTTATAAAACAATAAATATATGTTAAACAATAACACCAAAGTGTAATAAATATAATTATAATAAGTGTAGTATGACTTCAAATATCAAAGAGCCGCCCTGTCATCCATCAAATTTGGATGCAGATCAAAGCACCCACATAATGTCATAGAGATTATATATAATTCATTTTTTCTTATTTTATAGCTGAACAAATATTTCAATTAATTTTTTGCTATATTATTTGATTGTAAATAATGAAGCTACAACTGACCATTTTTTGTAAACAATATAATAAGTATTGGTTGTTATTATTCAATTATTCATATTACAAAATGTAATAATTACCAAAATATCTTATCTCCAACCTACAAAATCTACTATAATATAATGTCGATCATAGATAAACTATGCGATCAACGACATAGGTGTCAAATGTTTTATCTTTTAAAGTTCAAAATGGACGTCGTTTACGCACCATAGTCATTATTCCAATAAAAATATACTGCGAGAATGTAATATTTTTATTACAGATCAACTCATTGTTCGTACAAAAAGTCTAAAAAAAAATGTATTCAAGCAATTGTTTAAAGGGCATGTAAAATAATAATAATTGTTCTGATAATTAATATGTATATAGATATACTTAGATAAATAAATGTTATACTATATTGTATTTGCAGTGATGTTCTCATCAATTTTATCGAGAGTATATACTATACGCTGAAGAGTCTCTCATATGGTAATTTTTATGTTAAATACGGTGATGGTAGAGAATATAAATAATATTAAAATAAAAATAAATAAGTTTCAAGCTCTTGAGGCACAGCATAACTTTTTTCCATTGTCTTGAAACTTCTAATATTTCATTTCTATACCTAACTGAACCAATATGGGGGTTTAACCTGAGAAATATTAATTTTTTGAAAATTTACTATTTAAGGACCACCGTAGTAAATATAGGTATATACAGTGGTATATTGGTACAGATACGCGGGTATACGCCGTGTACCCGTCAGCAGATTTTCGATTTTCGGCGTATACCTATCCAAATGTAAAATAATATTTTACGGATATACGCTCTTAAAATAACTTGAAAACCAATTATTCATAGGAAAAAATTGTTATTATAATATAATATAATATAATATAATAATATAATAATGAATTTTAAGTTCAATTTATTAATAACATTTTGAAAAATAGATGTTATTAAAATATGTAATATGGAGTATGAATGCTCAGCCCATTGTTCTCAAACTTGGAACATATATTTTCGGAATGTTTTTTCTCGGACACATATTAATTTGGAAACGTATTTAGTTGGAAAAATATTTCATCGGAAATTTTTCAGTTGGAACAATATATGCTCGGAAAAGTATTTGTTTGGAAATATATATGTTTGGAAATTAAATAATCGGAAAATTTTTTTTTGAATGCAGTTTATGGAAAATGTGTTTCTGATAAAATATTTTTCCGTTAAAATACGCTTCTAACAAAATACGTTTCCGAAAAAATACGATTCTGACAAAATATGTTTTCGACAAAATATGATTCCGCCACAATACAATTCCGACCAAATATATTTCAAAAAAAAAAAATTCCCGACAAAATACGGTTCCAGCAAAATATTTTTCAATTTTATACGCGCTCCTAGATTAGTCAGTAGTTGAAAAAATATTTGATATTACCTATAATATGATAACAACATTTGCCGAACGAGTTGACATAGAATATAGATACTTAACGTTAACAGCCTTTAATTTTTCAGGTATAGTAATACATTACATAAAAGAATAAAATATAATAATAAAAAAATAAAATAAAAATAATATAATATAAATATAATATAAGGAATTAAGTTAATTATTGTAGTGTAACGACTACCGAGAAAAACAATTTGAGCGAAGCGGGAAAATTAATAAGTAAAAATTGTATATCCATTGTAAAATGTATTTAAACAATAATTTTTAAGTCAATTATGATATAATATTTTATATTTTTTCATGAACTACTTGAATGTATACGCAGTGTACCCATCAATTTTCAAAATAAAGTTGAGAGCATACGGCAACGGCATATATGAAGTATACCCTATGGTAACACCACTGATTGTATTTAAACAAAACATAGTGTCGTAATACACCATGCGATGACGTTAAAGAAAAGTATAAAAATATAATATGTAATAGTAACAAACAAATATCAAAATAAAAAATATATCGTCACTTAAACTGCAACAGTGCATATCGCAAAATTTGTCAAAATGAGATTATTGTCAATATTAATAAAGCAAATGAAGCACTTATTCAAAAGGGAAATTTTCTGTACTTTAAGTACATTAGTAGTTACTCATATTTACAAAAATGATAACACCACGTATCATTCATAACATGATTTAAGATATATCTTAAATCGTGATTCTTAAGTATCAATATAACATATCTCATTTATTTAGGCGTAATATTACGCTATGTGCACCGAGCTATTGAAAAAAGTAATTTTATTAAAAACTACAAGTCCTATCATTAAAATAATTCAATTTATATTTTAGTGGGAATAAATCATTGATAATGTGTTTTTTGTACATAGTTAAAAACTACAAATACTGAGATACGCACTTTTAGTTGCAGTTTAAGCGACAATATTAAGATTACGTAATAGTAGATATATATGTAGTATTCGCTCATACTTGTCAAATAATTTCACTTGAACATACATAGGCTGTTTACATAACATGAATATACGAAAATGGGCTACAACTACAGCCGCTTATGTAGATAACTCAGTACAATTTATTAAATACAAACATTTAGTAAACCTAGCATTGATGTTTAGACGTATATGATATTCAGTGATTAAATTATGCAAGTATAATATATTATTATGCTAATTGTGTCATTGACGATTCAAACCGTACCGGCAGTGAATCATTATCGAAATGTAAACGACAATAAGAAAGAAAAGGAAATAGACGGCTTACAGAAAATGGTAAAGTCAATAGATAACTTAAAAACGGCTTACAGCATAAACCACGGTACTCACCGAGACTTGGTGGAGAATAAGACTATAACCCAGAATTTTACCAGCGACATGGAACGTGAACGTTATTTATTGTACAATAAGATGAACTCCCGAATAGAGGACTTGCAGTGCACATACGCTCAATACGCGCAAAAACATTTATTACTCTTGTTCTCGGTGTTGGACCAAAATCTGCTGTACGAAAATATTTCAACCATCGTGTTCGATCTGCAATCGATGTACGTAGAGGTGGCAAGGAAAACAATGGTCACATTGTACAACAAAAATTACAAACCATCTAAATGGATGTATGATCTACTGGAATTTTTGAAAATGAAAACCATAGATGCAACTACGTACAAAAAACATCTATCAGATATATTGGCCACCGTAATGGACTACACTTATACTTATCCGTGCAATTTGAACATTATACCGGACATTAAAGATATATATTTAGTATCTAATTACACGTTTTCAACAAATTTTCAAAATTTCATTGACATAAGAAATGCAATCACAAAAATGAACAGTGCGAAACTTTGGATTATCGAAAACAAGGTTAAGGAAAAATTCACCCCCACGTATACGTACCTAAAACAATTTTATAATCCAGATGAGGATCCAGCAAAGAAATATGTCAACATACCGGTTTCCATTAGGGTGAGCGATACGTTTCTCTTCCAATATTTTCAAGACATTACGGACTTCGTAATCATTAATGTGTTGGCTATTCACTACATACTTTATCTAAATCAAAATATACTCAGATACGATAACTATGATACATTTGATATCCAAGCACCACAAACACTGGAAAAGGTTCCAATAACGGAGTATAACGATGAAAGTGTGAACAACGAAAGTGACTTTTACATAGAGTTTTCAGAAGTAAACACGTTGCACGGTAAAGTAAAAGAAATTTTAAATAACGCCGTTTGGCGGTCCGACAAAACCAAAGAATATGTAAGGAAAATCAAAATCAAGGATGTCAAGGAGAAGAAGAATGACGAAAATTTCGATTACAAAAAATACTATAGAAGTGAATATGCATTGCTAATAAATATTATGAATTCGCTAATGTATGATCTGCAATGCACGTATGCGTATTACGCCCGGGAGCATTTGAACGGAATCGAACTTTTACTGAAAGACGAACTAGTCACATGTTGTGACAAATACAACATGTCAGTGATAGCAAATTATTTTGAAGTTTCACTGAAGTCATTAGCGACTGTATACTCAAGTGGCTATCAAGCTCCCGAATGGATGTTGCGATTAATACTTTATCTGAGTAAAGTTTCCGAGTTTTCTAATGACTTGAACGATTTTAAAACTAAAAACGACAAAATGCTTAGCATTTTGAGTGGTATCATAGCACCGTGCAAGCTAGTAGATGATCCACCTATTGAGTTGAAACTTACAAATGAAGATTTATTAGACACGCGTATCAAGTACGTCATGGACATGAATAGTAATTTAATGCGAATCAATTATTTTCTAGACATCAACAAAAACGTTCTCCTATTTACAGACTACGAGCAATACAATCCTTCCAGGTGGATACTCAGAGCGAAGGAAATAACTATAGACAAAATAAACAATCTTCGTTGGGACACCAACATACGCTTAGGGAAGGACGATCGTTGGGACATATCATTAGCCGAGATTTTCGATAACCTCAACGACAGAGATGGAAGTACATATTATGAGCTCAGTCATGCTGTATCGATTCACAACCGTGTACTTGACTTTGTACGTGTGGCCATAGTCCGGTTCGTGATATTGTTGGGGAGCTACTGCAGCAGTATAAATTATGCGTACCACTATTTTAACGAAGCCGTTTTAAATTATAGTAATCCAGATTTCATTGGTGAATACACACGTTATTGCAGCAACATCCAAAAATCTATAGGAGATCTGCTGGAATGGAGTGGATTAAAGTCGGACAGAGTGTTTTTGGAACTTATGGATGCAGTAATAGTTTTACGATTTAATGCTGACATTTTCCAGACAAAAGGTTTCAGGTTTGCGGTTAAGAAATTAAATCAATTCTCAATCAACTTGTGTATTAACGCTCATGTTTCGCTTATTTACTACTGGGTCGTTTACTCATCAAAGATACAACAATTGATATCAATAAATAAAAGTATTTTAAATGTATTATTAACTATACTTAAGGATATTGAAGATGGCATCACCAAATACGCAAACATCTTCAAAAACGGTTTTAAAGACATTAATTTTAATATCGTTAATTTAGTATCAAAAAGTTTCGGAAATGAAATAATATACATGCGTTACGTTGAAAGTATTTATATATAGTTCAATAAATAAGTGTAAATGTATGTATATGAATATATATCTGTTTATTTTGCTAATAATTTTACTAATATTGAAATAAAATGAATATTTTTTTTACTTTCAGTAGAATGTAAATAATTAACAGATATTGATACAGATCTATACTCTACAATTTTGATTTCGTTGTAACTATTTATTAATTGAATATTAACACTGTTGACTTGTTGAAATTATATGCGATGAAAACAATAAGATGTCTCATATTATAAATCGGTACCCAATGTATAAAGAAAAATACGATATTAAATTTTATTTATTAATTTACATAATATACTTTGTTTGTATACACAATGCTACAATATATTGTAATACGTGTAAACCAATAATTTTTTTTTTAAAGGTTGTAAAAAATAATAAACAACAAAGTTTGCTAATCATTCTTATATCATTATAATTTATATTATGTATCTACACCATTGGGGCTAGGATTTATATGCATTTGCATATTTTTTCCTTAATTCTAAATGAATTGGTTGTCATATTTATTAAATTTTCTAGCGAAGTTTTTAAAACAGATGGTAAAATATTCTAGTATGTTACATAAGATCAAGTTATTCTAGTAACAAATCGTTCTCAGGTAATAAATAAAAAATTTAAATTCAAGTAAGCAATACACAAGTATGAATTTTAAAACCAGAATAAACAATCAATTTATCCTTTAGATTTATATCAAGCAATATTAGAACCTGATACAACTTTATGGAAGCAAAATCATTTATCATTTAAGAATTTTTTAGAAAAATATACGGGTAGATGATTTCAATATTTTAAAAATTTGTTATTGTATATATTTTAATATTTGTTATTGGTCCATTGGAGTTTGCGACATATTCTTCTACTATTCTCGAGGTATTACCGACAAATAATCACTAACCTGTTGGGTATACACTACGTACTTTATCTGAATCAAAATGTGTTCCAATATGACAACTATAAATTATAATACTTATGATATCCAAGTATAACAAACATTGGAATCCAACTACGGAGTGAAATCTCAATTAAATAGAACCATTTTATTTTTACTGTATATTTTTACATAATTTTGTACATAATTCATATATGTAATTTCTTATTTATAGATTCTTGAGAATAATTTTGATTTTCTTAAATTTAAATTTTTTATAATTGTATCAAATTCGTTATCCGACTGCCTTTTTCTGGAATCGAAATTCCCGAATGACTTTTTCCTAAATGGTATTTTTTCCAACGATTATTGTTAAAGATAAAAAATATTTTGATGAAATATGAAAATATTTTTTACTTATCTTACTAAAATGGTATTTTATTTATAAAACATTTCATGCCTGTAGAAAATAAACAATAACCAATAAAAATCATATCTAACATAAATAATTATGGGCTACAGCTAATGTGATCAAAAATTTGCATTTTACATCTCAATCAAAAAAATATATAAATAAATTATTTTTAATGAAATACAAATAACTGTACTAGCATGAAGATAACAATCATTTGTGAGGTATATTACTTATATTAGTTATTACTAATATTTTATAAAACAATATTATTGCTGTTACTCGCAAAAATTGAAACTCTTTGTATGTGTTAGGTACATTGATTGTATAATATAAGCACACAAGGTATGAAAAAGATATAGTTTTTGTGCAAAAATTAATTACTTATTACTACTGGCCATTTATATATAAAATCTACATTTTTGCTCTTTAAATAAAATATACGTAACACCTTTATTTGTAATAGTCTCATGGAATTAATTTTACACAAATCTGCTCAAATGACAAATACTATATCCGATATCGTATATAAACAAATAATAAATTCTTCAGTTAAGAATAAACTTGGGATTTTTTGAACAATATAGTGCTAATAAATTTAATATTTACCACCCGAAATAAAGCATACAGCACTGAGCACAATAAATATATCTTTATGTATACTTACACAAACTCGTATGTCAGTGGTGGTCAAATGATTTTGTCATGGGGGGGGATGTCATCATAAATAAAAAATTTGACGTTAACTTAATTAAATACACATTATAACAATTGTCAATTTTTGAGTAATAACATAAACTATTTTGTAATAAAATATATACACTATAAAACAAAATAACTAAACAATATTCATACAGTTTTAAAAGTAACAATTTTATTTTTATTTATACTTTAATATTTAATTTATTATAAATAATAGATTTAGCCTTCAGTTCAAGTAAAATAGTTACTAAATATTAGGTAACTGAAAATTAATATATTAAAATTTCTATTCGAGTAGGTACTTACGAGATTTAGGTTTTGTGACCCTAGAGTCTCATCTGTCACATTTTTTGGTAAAGGAATATCTGATTCAGAGGCATCTACATTGATATCATCTAATTGTTTACTTTTTTTGAAAAAAAAAACTCAATATTGAGCCATCCTTTCTTTTAGCACTCATAATTAATAATGTTAATATTATTTGTATAAAATATACTACAGTATAATATAATTTTGTACAGCTGAATCGCTGAAAGACAAACTATAACAATATTGAATATTTAACGTCTATAACTCGGTGATTTAAATTTTAAAACTGTTTAGTCATATTATTAAGTCAACATTCAAGATAAATCGACCAACTAATAGTCCCACGCTGGCTACGAAATACGAATACGTATCGCCTGTATCGATATCGGTATGCACGGATAGGAGGATGTTAATTGTTACTTGTTAATTGTTTATTGAATATTCTCGATTATCGGCAGGCTAATTCCCGGATATTTTGTATAAACAACCGAATAGTAAATGTAAATAATAATGATAGCCTAATTCACAGATATGAGTCTAGATTTTTTTTTTAGCTTCTACAAAGCCTCTCCATCGATCTCTGTTGTCTGCATCCTCAATTATTGCTGTTTCATTTACTTGCATTAAGTATATCTTAAACTTTAGATAGTCTAGATTTATGTCAAGCAATATTAGAATCTGATATACCATTATAGAAGTTAAATTGTCCACCTTTTAAAAATTTTTTAAAAAAATATATTGATAGAAGTGTTCAAACTTTTAAAAGTTTGTTTTTGCATATTTTGGTAAATACCTATAATGTATATTTTACAATTCATTATTAAATATTAATCCTAGCTCTAAACAGCATATATATAGTCAACTAGTATTTTAAATTTAATTGAAATGATTCTTATGTACCTAAGGCTATAACATCGAATTTTAAATGAAAAACGTGCTTTAAAAGTTATTTATTTCACATTTTTCATTGAATGTATACATATATAACTTTAAAAGTTGTATCAACTAAAAGTCTGAAATAGTTGAACTTTTAAAAAAAAATAATTTACTTTGTCTAAGTTGTTTACACAATGTTATTTGTTAACACATTAATTTATTTCGTTTGCGTACAGAAATTACTAACAGCCTTTACCTCAAATGATAGTTACATTTACCAGTTGGTAATTATGTTACTACCTATCAACATATCGTTTTAACAATTTATCAATAAATACTAATGAATAATGATGAATTATCTTCATTCATCATTTATAACTATACGAGTAGGTTACACTACATCTCAAATGATTCTCTGAGATGAATATTTTCTTGAGGAAAAAATAAAATAACTTATCATAATTTAGTAAAAGATAACTACCATGATAAGATTTAGTAATCCTTAATTTTAAAATAAAGTAAAACATTTTAGATGATAATTATTAAGTAAAAATTAAGTAATTTTACAAATGTATGTCAAGAATTATACCTTATCATAAATTACGTAATTTACGTACCATAGTCAATATCCAAATGAAAACATACAATATAAATATTATACTGCAATAATGGATTGTTCGTACTGTTCAAATATTGCTGGTAGGAAAACATTATAAAATCTATTCAAATGATATTTTATAATGCGGATTTATAGTACTTGTTTTGAATATTATTCTATAAGCCAAGATAAATCTTGTATTGCAGTTTATTTAACAAAACGTAATGTGTCACAATACGATATGCAATGTTATTATAAAATCTAGGTAATATAAACATTTCAAATGTGTATTATATAGCATAATAAATTTAATTAAAATTAGTGAGATTATGTAATAGCAGATATATTCTTAGAACTTACTCATACTTCCCAAAGGGTTCAGGTTTGCCATTAAGAAATTAAATCAATTCTCAATTAACTTGGGTATTAACGCTCACGTTTCGTTTATTTACCGCTGGGTCGTGTACACAACAAGGATACAACAATTGATATCAATAAATAAAAGTATATTGAATGTATTATTAACTATGGTAAAGGACATAAATGGTGCCATCACCGATTATGCAAACACCCTCAAAAATGACTATAAAGACATTAATTTTAATACCTTTAATTTAGTATAAATGAAATTATATAAAAGTGTTACAATAAATAAAAAAAATCCATATATAACGGTATTTAATAATACAGTGAATATTGTTTTTACCACCAGTAAAATGAAAATAATTGGCCGATATTGACGTTATATGCTAAGTACCTATACAATTAGTTGTCTCGTTTTAGAAACCGTACTTTGTATATAAGAATTATGTTATCTAAGATTTACCGATTTGCATGATGTACTTCTTTTGTAAACGGGAATCTAAATTTGTGTTGTAATAAATGTTACCAAATAAATGTATTAAATAGTTGCAAAAATTGGATAATAAATCTAAATTTTGTTACATATAAATTTCAACTACATCTTAAAAATTTTTTTATTTATTCGTACAGTATATATTATTTACAATTTGTTTAATTCTGGACTTTTTAAACTACGTGTAATAACTGTTGTATCTTATTTTACAAGAAACGTGTATACGGTCCAATTAAAAATTTGATCAGGCATTTCCAAAATGTCGGAGACTTTGGTTTTTACAAAGTCAAAAGAGACCTTGAAAGTAAATTTTAAATCATAGGTGAACATATATAAAATAATTAAAAAAATTAAATTTCAGAGGTTCTAAAGCTTGTTTATGGATTTAGTTTAAGATTTTAATTGTAGAACTTATGTTCCCAAGTTGACAATAGATAAATAAATATGAATTTGTCAATAATATTTGATTTTAAATTAAAAATTTAAAAATGTAAAATAATTAAGAATTATGTATCTGTAGGTTTTTAGTGTTTGTACGCTTAGAATTATAGAAGGAAAATAATGATTTTAATCTTTTAATTTTTATTGTATGTAATTTTTAATTTTGTACCTACTGGTTGACAATTCATAATACCAAGGAAATATATTTTAATTTTTAATATATTGATAATACCTAAGGTGGACATGAAATTAACAAATTTTAGTTTTTACATTTTCATTTGTTTCTATCCACCCCATTTTATGATATATAATTATGATTTATTAAATATTAGAAAATAATAAAATAGAAATAACTATATACTATATAGGTGTCCGTTAAACGTTGTTTCTCGGGGTTAAAGTTTGTTTCATTGGATTTGCGCATGTCACTGACAAGTGACATGCTAAAATAAATTATGATTATTCGATGCAATAAGATATTTGATACAATTAAATAATAATCATATTTTAGTTTTTAATGTTTTGCTGTTTTAAATTTTAATAATTTAATTTATCATTAATTTCAAATTTATTATTATTTTTTTTATAATTTTTTATTAAAAACTTCAAACTGAAAATTGCTAAGTATTTATTAATGTATACATGGCATATATACCTATTCTTCATTCTATTGTTAAAAGTTTAAAATTTAAGAGTTAAAAATGTTAATTGTTAAGTAATTATTAATTTATCAATGTATTCTTAAAATTTAAAACTTAAAAGTGTTAAGTATTTATTAAATAGATAAATAAAAATTTAAAAAGACCTAGATGCTAGATTCTTCTTAATCAAAAATAAATATAATAAAAATATGTAATAAGCTTTCTTCTGTAGAAAAAGTACTGAGTAAATACTAAGTATTAAGTATTAATTTAATATTTTAATATGATTTTTCAATTTTTCTTCATTATGTTTACTTTAAAAATAAAATCCAATTACTATATCGAATTTGCATTGAAAATCTCATGTTAATTAATACACAACATGGTTTTCTTTTTGAACACCAGAATTGACCTTAATTATAACTCGAATAAATTTATATTTAACCATAACCAGAAAAGTATATTAACCCGTAACACCCGAATTCAATAACCCAAATTTCCTTTCAACACCCGAAATCCGAAACCCGAAAAAATGATTCCGGTACAAAGCCCTGGACATTTTATTTGACGATAATATTATTTAAAAAAATAGATGGATTAAAGTAGTACGAGTATCATATTAAAAAAAATAAAATAAAAATCTCTTTACAAACCGTGCATGGGTTCAATAAAATATCGTCTATGAACATTTTTTAAATGTATAATATATATTTAATGATAATTCAAATTGTTCTTCTTTTCCTTACTTGTCAGTGATAATTCAATAATTGGTAACATTGTTCAATGAAAATAAATCTTTCAAAATCCTTAACAATATGGAACATGGACACTACCTATACGTTGGTGTTACTTTATATTTTCTGAAACATCGACGTTAACTCGTTAGAATGTTAGGAAATAAGTTTTATTGTTTACCCATTTTTATTGGTTTAAATACTAATATTATTCATCGATAAAGTATTCAATTTTTATTTACGTTTTCGTCCCACAGCGAACATAATCCATAGTCTTATTATTCCACACCGTCCACTCTATAATATACCCGTGAATTATTGGTTTGAGTTTAAAATATTAATGTGAATATGATAATGCATTTATATACCTATCCATAAGAATTAAGAACATAAAATGCAATAAAATCCTAAAAAGAACTAGATGAACCTCGCTCTGCTGTACAGTAGGGGATGGAGTGGACCTCGTTTATAGGATAGGTCATTAAAATGGATTTGTTAATTCAGAAAAGGTATATATAATATATTTTATTACATTTAAATTGTAATATAATGTCAATATTTGCTTTTCAAACGCTTATAAAAAATAATTGTGCCTATTTATTTTAACAATGTTTCAATGAAAGCAAGAAAAAATTCTGTAGAATCTTCTATTAAATTTTCAAGTATTATTTTCCAGCCAAATTTTTTTATAAACAATAAAAAAAAAAATGTAAAAAAATTCGAATATTTTAAACGCCTATAAATTGATTAAAAATCAATAAAATATCTTTTTGTATATTTTGCTACACTTATAAAACAATAAAATCCCACCCAATGTAATTATACTGATTAAATTAATCAGATCAAGTTACAGTCCACTAACCTTTAAGTTAATAAAAACCAAAAATGGGATTTAAAATATATTTAACTGAACGAATTAGAAAAATTAGATTACCTAATTTTTCACTACATATTTACAAAAACTGTGCAATCCTTAAATCCTTTGTTCTACAAAATTGTTAGTTACCTACGCATATAAGATATAATTATACCTGGTAAATTACCATACCTTCTACATAACAAATAACAATAATGGTCAACAAATATATCTTTATTGTTACTTTTAATTAAATCACATTATAAAGTTTAGTAGAGCTCATATTTTCAAATGAACAATATTCATTTATAATAAATATAAAGTATGAAAAATATTATTTTTATATTATTTCTCAAAAGTGTGTATTTCTTTAGTAAGATTAAATTAATATTATGTTGCTTCAATTTATTTATAAAATACAATTTTATCTGGTCCCTATTCTTCAGAACTCAGATATTGCAAAATATGCACTATTTTAATCAGTCATCCAATTCATGTTCTAAATTAATAAACCTTGAGACACAAATGGATATAGTATTGTATCAAATAATGTAATGTATATTAAAATGTTGACCAGCTTTTATTGCGATGCTCCAATGCTCCATCACTTGAAGAACTGCATATATTACTTCAAAATAAACATTCTTACACAAAAAAGGTACTTATTAATTGCATTTATTTATGCTAAATGTATTAACATAAGTAATGCATATTTAATTACCAAAGAAAAAATTATAAATAATATTATAACAGTATAATAGACTATAGAGGGCTAACACTTTTATGGCAATGTTAAAAAATAAAAGAATAATTAAGTACAATAGTTCAGAAGTATCTTCCTACTTCATTACAAGTTCAAATGTACTATATTAGCTATAATAATATAAACCTAGAAGTCATAGTTTTGATTTTTTGCCAAATTCTCCATTGGAAAGCCGGGGAATAAATTTAATTAAAATCCCAACAACATATTAGGTTTTTCAATTCAGTAGGATTAATCTTTAAGGTTTAATGTAGTTCAGTTAAAAATAAATAGTTAATATTACCTTTCAAAATCAACTATCTTTAAAAAATATAATTTATAAACAAATAACAAATATTAAATTGCCAGATTATTTTCATTTTATATTGTATACTTGCACTATCACACAGTACAATACCATTATATTGATTATTACTACTTACCTGTATTTTTAAATTTTTTTTTAATAATATAATACAATTATAATTTTTGAGCAATTTATTTTTATTCACCATCAAACAATGTACAATAATAATATAATGTATTTATAATAACTTACCAATAACGGCAAAAACCAACATTAAAAACAAATGATAAATGATAACACAGTACCATTTAAGAAAGAATATAAAATAAAATTATTATTTAAAATTACAATGATATAGTAGTATTTCACCCATAATATACAATGTTACTTATATGAAATAAGCTAAGATGAAAACAAAAACATATGTATACTTTCTTCTAAAGTTTTCATTATTATTACTTATAACACGCATGTTGACATTCAAAAAATAGTACAAATTATGGCACCAATGTTAACACAACATAAATATAGATAATCTACATTAATCAATCTTTTATTAAAAGAAAAAAAAAAAAACAATAAAAATAATTATAATAAATTCAAATCGGTAATTAATAATGCTCTTGGTTATATTAAATAATAATATATTATAATTATAATTTTTGAGCAATTTATTTTTATACACCATCAAACAATGTACAATAATAATATGTTTTTATAATAACTTAGTTACCAGTAACCAACATTAAAAACAAATGATAAATGATAACATAATAACATTTAAGAAAGAATATAAACTAAAATTATTATTTAAAAATACAATAATATAGTAGTATTTCACCCATAATATACAATGTTACTTACATGAAATAAGCTAAGACGAAAACAAAAACATATGTATACTTTCTTCTAAAGTATTCATTATTATTAGGTACTTATAACACGCATGTTTACATTCAAAAAATAGTACAAATTATGGCACCAATGTTAACACAACATAAATATAATCTACTTTAATAAATCTTTTATTTAAAAAAAAAAAAAAAACCCTAAAATAAATTCAAATAGGTCATTAATAATGCTCTTGATTATATTAAATGATCTTTGATTTTAGGATGATAATAATAGTATCATAGGCGCACAGCTGTGAATTGGATTAAAATAAATATTAAAGGAAGTGCAGGTAGTGATAGGTACTCAACTCAAATGTAGGAATATAATATACCTCTTCGAACGTACAATGAAAACGAAATATATTTAACAAGTGCGATGTATTAGAAAATTGTCGAAACCCTGACCGTATGATATACTTTTTATTTATCAGTCTTACTTTTGACAGTCTTTAAGTAGGTAATGGTTTTTGAACTTAATAGAAAGTGTGTACTGTCAGTTGTCTAAAATAACATTAAAAAGTAAATATTAGTAGTACCAAAATTAACACAATAAATATCACATATAAATTAAAAATAACTAAAAACAATAAAAATGATATATTACATTTGTAAAATCAAAATCAAAAAAATATATTTTTTTTGTTCAATGAGAAATTTAGTTGATGGACAGTATAGCAGTAATATTGACTATTGATTTTGGGAGAAACTTTTAAATATTACAGCTAAAGAAGTTAGGTAAAATGATTAAACAAGGGCACTGCTATAGCAGTGTTATTTTCTATGGTATCATATGGAAGAGCAGGTTGTTTAGGCCTAGTAAATCACATGGCTATATTAGCATTGCCAATCGAGAACAGTAAAAAATTGGATTTTTCATATGATATTATTAACATTGCTGTATTTTTCTATATATTAACGAATAATGTTAATCAATGGTAATTACTGCTATAACAATACCAAAAAAGCTACTGGTATAGAAAATAAAGATAAAACAATTTTGAAGTTTTTTTTTAAAAAAAAAATGCTATGTCCATCAACATGTTATTTGAGAGAGAAGTGATACATGAACATATGGACTAAATATTATTCACTGTCAATAAAATTAACATAAAATAACCTAAGTGATTCTATCATAAAGACACAAGTCAGTCAGTTTTTTGAAAATTTTTGTAGATTTTCATAACATAAATTAATTAATTATTTAATTAATATTTATTGGTATACATTTGTACTTAAGAGGATATTATGTTAGTTTAAAAATAATTTGACAATTATTTTTTTTTAAAAATTTTAAAAATAATGATTACATACATAATATAGTTAAAAAAAAACTATTAAAATGGAGATCCTTAATAGATATATTCTAGATTTAGAAAAATACATAAATTACATAATAATCGGTGAAACAGAAAACCAAATATATTATTAATATTTTTTATTCATTTATAATAATCCTAGTGGGTTTTAAATATTATTTTTGGTATCTTCTACAATACACGAGTTTAATTCAATTTATCATTTGATCGGAAAGGATTTCATGTATAATTTGTATACGTAATACACCAATATCTTGTTCGCTAAAACTAGGAAACTTATTCAGGACTAAATTTTTTGCATTTAAACAAACATACGCACCACAATCTACATTATTCATTTGAGTGGGGCTTATTAAACCTACCTTTTTATTCCAAGCTATTTTGATGTTTTGGTTTTTTTTTTCTCTATATTCTTCATGAAGATATTCAATAAATGTATCTATTAATGGGGCACATACTAACTCATAATTATATTGTTGGTGCTTAATTAAACTGTCGATATAATATATAAGCTGTTTCTCCATATCGGCATATATTAAAGCCCAATGTACCATGGCTAAATGAATAGGGAAAAACACAACTTTCTTAGAAAAAATATCTACTCCCTTGGTTCGTTTTAATGTTGATTTGTACCCTTTGAGTTGATAATCCGGTATAAAATATGAATCCAACGAAAAATGCGTATCGCTTCGACCACGACATAACAAATTCAAGTAACAGTTAATGCTATCACCGCAAAACCAACCACGAACATTGAATATTTTTTCCAGGTTGTCGATAGTCAAACCAACTTTGCGGCCATTATATGATAATACTTCGCTTGATTTTTTTTGTTTATGGAATCTTGATTGAAGATCCAAAAGTAATTGTGAAGAAAACTCTGGGAAAGTGTTTCTTATATATTCTGTATCAGAACGATAATTAGTATATTTTATGTTTGATAAATCAATATAATCTTCTTCACGATAGATTTCTTCATCGCTACTATCTGATAAACTTATGACCACAACATCTTTTTCCTTTGATTCTTTTGAAAAATCATTGCTGATATGTCCAATTGATTTTTTTTCTTCAACTAATCTCACATCCTGAACATTCTGTTTACATTCATCCGATGATATTATAAGATAATCATTTTGATTCAATCCATCAATCTCTTTGGTCTGCAGTGTTCTCAAATTATCTACACTATGTTTATTATTTTCGACTTTATCCGAATTGATTGATTCATATTGAACATTTCCATACATTGGTAGGTGTTCCTCAAAATTATTTTGATTTAATAATGAATCCAAGTCATCATCATCAGTATCAGTAGATGGATTGGATTCTTCACAACTGTTTATATTTTCTTGATGGATAATGATTTTTTTGAATTCATTCCTATAATTTTGATCCAATCCATCACTCTCTTTGGTCTGCAGCGTTTTCAAATTATCTACACAATGTTCATTATTTTCATCTCCAACCGATGATATTGCATGCCAATCATTTTGATTTAATCCGTCACTCTCCTCAGAATGCACTGTTCTCAAATTATCTACATCAAGTTCATTATTATCTTCTTCTTCCGAAGTGATTAATCCATATTGAACATTTCTATATACTGATAGGTGTTGGTCAAAATCATTTTGAATTAATAATGAATCCAAGTCATCATCATTAGTATCAGTAGATGGATTGGATTCTTCACAACTGTTAATATTTTCTTGATGAATAATGGTTTTTTTAAATTCATTCCTATAATTTTGATCCAATCCATCACTCTCTTCGGTCTGCAGCGTTTTTAAATTATCTACACAATGTTCATTATTTTCATCTCCAACCGATGATATTGCATGCCAATCATTTTGATTCAATCCGTCACTCTCCTCAGAATACACTGTTCTCAAATTATCTACATCAAGTTCATTATTTTCTTCTTCTTCTGAAGTGATTGATTCATATTGAACATTTTCATACAATGGTAGGTGTTCGTCAAAATTATTTTGATTTGACAATGAATCCGAATCATCAACATCAGTAGACTGATTGGATTCTTTATAAGTGTTTATATTTTCTTGATGGATAATGGTTTTTTTGAATTCATTCCTATAATTTTGATCCAATCCATCACTCTCTTCGGTCTGCAGCGTTTTCAAATTATCTACACTATGTTCATTATTTTCGTCTCCAACCGATGATACCGCAACGCAATCCGAGTTATTAACATCAGTATCAGTAGATGGATTGGATTCTTCACAGCTGTTTATATTTTCTTGGTGGATAATGATTTTTTTGAATTCATTACTATTGCAATTGTCTGTTTCATCCCAATAAAGTGTTGCATCGACTACCAAGTGAGAATACAATAATTCTATATGATCTGAACAATTTAAAATTAAATGGTTATTACGATCATCAGTTGAGGGATTAGTACTTTCGACGTGAGTTTTGGATTTCTTTACTTTTTTGTCTTTGATGGTATTAACACTTATGGAAGGGTTAAGAAATTTTCTTTTTTGGGGGGCCATATATGAAACTCAGGAAAATCTAAAAAAAAACCAACATAAAACCAAATTATAAGTACATTACTAAATAAGTTACATAGCAAGTAGTTTTTCGATTCAATATCAATGATTTGGAAAAATTTGTTTTTAACAGCTGTATTCTGGTCTATTACAATAACTTAGTACACATTATATAAATTGACCAATTAATTATTGAAACTACCAACACCTACAGGTCAGCTAGAAAACTTTTCCACAGGGTCTAACAAACATAAATTCCTTAAATTAAATTAAAAAATTATAGTCCATCAATGAGTGCTAAGTACATTGTTTACAAATTTACACAAATATGCACTAGGTATTTATTAGTTATTAAATAATTAATCTAATAAAAAATTATTATATATTTTAAATACCCAATAAAAATAATGTTTTAAAAATATTAATATTAATTATGTAAAATTAATATTACACCAATTTATTAGGTACATTTTATCTTTAATTTTTTAAACTACTCATAAGGTAGCAAATACATTTATATTAAGAATAAAATTATTAGCTAAGCAGATGCTGATAATTAGTATTTATTTAAAAACTATCATACCTACTAATTAATTATTTTTTCAAATTATTATATTAGTAAATTAATTTAAAGGAAATTTAGATTTTTATTTTTGAATCAATAAAAAAGGTGTTTTGAAAAACTAATTTATAGAAAGAATTCTAAGTATTTATCTTTATTTCATTTAAAACATTAATGAATTATAATAATCATAATAATTATTATTAACACCTAAAATAAGTTAACAACATTGAATTTATATTTTAATTTTAACTTGATAATTTGACAGTTAATTATTAAGCATCAAGTTTTAACTATTTATTTATTGATAAATTATGTTATTGATCTTTTACATGAATATAAATGAATAATGTTTAGTTTTCATTGAATATTAATTTCAATAATAAATTTTAAAAAAATAAAAAGTAATACATGTTCAATACATTATATTATATGTGTTAATATAATATAATTGTTTTAGGTTCTAAAGAAATTGTTACATTGACTTCTATAGAATTTTTTTTTGTATAATAAATTTACAGGTACATATTACTGTTAATAAAAAAGTTTAAAAATTTGTTTCTTACAAACTCTGATATTATTTCACAAAAATACATAGGTAAATGGTTCAATTCTTGAATGGAGCAAGTTTTATTGGTACCTACTTACCCTAATCATGGTGTATGCTATTTTTTACTCAAATCATGAATTGTCCAAACTGTTTGCGCAATTTATTAACTGGGGACTTTCACGAAAATTTGTAATTTTAAACTCTTACTTATTAAATATTCACAGAGATTAGAGATTACATATTAGGAAAAAAAATAAGTGTTGTGTTAATCTATCAATTTGAGGTTCATTATAATCCCACTAGATAACTTTGGTCAAATACCACATACGTTTTAGTGACAAGTTTCGTTGATGACATTATGAAAACAGTACCTAGTAATAGTATTATTAAAGCATATTGTAAAATTATCGATTAGTGTTATCACACTAATAACTAGTAATAAGAATTTATAAGGGCCCAATTCCCAAGTAGAAACCAACCAACATGTATCCTATATTCCTCTTTATCCAGTGATATTGTTCCAAATATAATATAAATATATATAAGAGTTTAGGACAATAGGCCATACAAAAAGTAATAGGGTCGTATAATCTAAGACCATAGGATGGACTCTTGGGCAACGGGCAGTAGTAAATCAATCTGCGCAAGTCTGCAGTAGACCCAAGTAAAAAATATATATCGCTCGCTATTTTCAATAATGTCATATCTCAAAAAATTCAATTTTTAAGGAGCGATTTTAAACTTAGAAAGTAAAATAAAATCGTCTAAACAAAATGCTAATTTACCGATTGAAATTTTAAATATGCGAGACATACTTTAAGGATAATAACTGCTTTTTTCTCAACTTAAAAATCTAAATATCTATTTAAATATGAACATAATTAAAAATAGCCGATTTTTGAGTTATAATGTTGTTCAAAGTGGTGAGCGATTTGAGAAAATATAGAACTTATACATTTTAATTTGTGGTAGCACTAAGTATAGTAATAATCATTCTAGTAAAGTATTCGAATAAATTTATTCAAATAAAAGTATTTGAATACATATTCTGAATGCTTTTATTTGTATTTCTTATTTATTAAAAATATACTTTTTTCCGAACCAGAAAAATACAGTAGAAGCCGCTTATTAAATATTAGGTACACTATAGGACCAAGCTGAAATATATCAACTAACCGGTTGTTTCTAATAAGCGATTGGTTTAATTTATATTAAGAAAAAAAAGAAAAAATACACAATGTATTATTAACTATGTATGTATAATTTAATAAAATATGTATATTATATTATTATGTATGAATCTATCGATGTTTGTTTTTTTATGTTGAGTAACTCCATGATTACATTTTCATACGAATAATGCAATAATGCTGCAATAATACTTCTACAATATTTCTTTGCCTGATGAGGCTACCAAGGGTGCCTAGTTGTTTTCTTCTTCATCATCAATATTGACCTGTTCTTATATGTATAGGGACTATACTTACGATAAAGTATAGTAAAAATAAACATAACCACAGCGAAGATAAAATTAAGAGTACGGCAAGACAACCGGTGTATATGTTAACTGACCTATGCCTAATTGTTTCAAATAACCAATGTAATGTTTCAATAATCTAATTTATTTTCTGTTTTAATATTGGTCCCGGGACATTTCGTTTCAATAACGTGATTGTATCAATTATCCGTGTTCCTAATCAGCGGCTTCTACTGTAAATTTATATTTTATTTTCTATTAATAATCGAGCACATTATAAATCATGAACATTAGTTTTATTCGTTCAACAAAATTTCGCTATCAGGAAACTTACTTTGCTTTCGGAAATAATTATATTACAAAATCACAATTTACAATAGTAACATTTAGAGATGCAGTAATAGAAATATATGCAACACTATCTAATATTCAAAATACTATACTTAGAGAAACTGAGGAAAACTGAGTCAAATAAAAGCTCATTAGTTATTAAATTATGTTTCTATTGAAAATGAAGTATCCACATACTTTTCAAAAAGTCCTAATAAATTACTTTTATCATTGAATGAAACACCTTCAATTAAAAAGGTATCCATAAAATATAATACTCCGTTTCTAAGTACTACATATTTTAAGGGTTTTTAGTGTCGAAAGCAATGTTCACTAAAAATGTAGTTGGGGGGGGGAAAGTATTCTAAAATATATTCCGAATATATTTTTTAAGAAATATTTGAATACATTAGTTATTATTATTATTCGAATACATATTCTGAATACAAAATAAAAACTATTGATACCATTAAACGTATGCAATTTTTGATACCATTTGATAACATTACTAAAACACCTAACTTTTTTTGTATTTATAGATTTAATTAAGATTGCCTAGAAAATAATTTTGGGCAATTTAGTAACCTAAGTGGCAATTATGTAAATCCTACGTCAATACAATTTCTATGGTCTTTTATAAAAATATTCTTTCTCAAATGCTTCACACATTGCGTTGGACCCGATTGCCTATATGATATGGTTAAAGTTTTAACTACTATTGGATACGTTTCTCTTCCATTGAACAATTCAAGTGTACTATTTCCAGAAAAAACACCATTTAATTTTTCCAATTCAAAAGTTAGCACTACTATACTTTTAATTTGCTACAGATTACCACGAGTTACACTTTCCAGCCCAAAATGCTTTACTTTTATGGCTATTTATTAAAGAAATGTATTCAAAAACATAGCTGTGAAGTGTGTGTTAATTATGTTAAGCAGTTGTAACTGTTAATAATTCAAACTACGAACAATTATTTTTATTATTAGCTCTCCTATGTTAGCAATAGACCAAATATAGGATTAAAATTAAAAAATTTAACTGACAGTGTTCCATTTAATCGTCTATGTAAACATTTAGTCTCTGAATTTCAGAAAAAGTATTATATTTATCCAAGAATGTTTCATTCAATTAATAAATTAAATAGATATATGCTAACTAAAGGCAGAAAACATTAAGTTTGATCCTTTCTTTTTAGACTATTGTACTTTTTTAATATCAGATATATTTTAATTTTATGAAATATTTTTTAAAAAAAATGATGGTGAATGAAAAATGAACTAATTAAAAATTAAAAATCAAAAAAATTAATAATCATAAAAATGATTTTTAAGTGAATTTTAACGTTTTTTGTATGAAATAACAATATTATATCAAAGGTACTCTTAAATAAAAAAGTTTAATATGAAAGTAAAAAAGACAATTTAAACGATAAAATTGATAAAAAAATTATTCCTTATAATTTCAGAAATGTTGTTTTGTAACAACTTAAAATCATGAAAAAATTAATTTATATTATATTAAGTTAATAATTATGTTGCATAAATGAGTCCAAAATTGTTTTTGCATATAAACGGTCAAACTGTTGAACTGGCCATACTGGGAACCTGCAGTGACTGACTCAAGTCGCTGTCCTATGTTGCCTGTATAAAATGTTATCAGTGTCCATTTGTGATTTGTATATGTATAGGGCTGTGAACAAAAAGAGGCTAACCACTGGTAACCAATTGTTTTCACTGCTATGTTTTCTATACCACTATATTTCACCTCCTATAACAAATGATAAAAGTTTTACACAAGAACAATAACAAACAGGCATTACATTTAGCTTTGGCGAAACCTCCCAGAGAAGAGAATGTTGCATTATATTATGTACATAGTTATCATTGTGATCAGTAGAGTACCCTTTCTTTATGGTCAAGAAGAATTGAAAACATTTCAACGATCAATATTTGGACACGAAACGGTTGACGGCCGATGGATATAAAGTTTAAGGCGTGAGTAGGCATACGAGGTTTGCACGAAACTAAGGTTGATCACTGGTCACGGTATGAAGGGCCGACGCGAATGCAGTCTCGGTAGTGGATACGGAAAAAGAAACGCGAACGCACGCGCTGGAAACGTCCAAATATTGTACTGTTGTGGATCCAAGGAAAAGTGAGCGGTAGTCGAGCATAGGGACGGAGGGAGATTGCTAATTGGAGCACAACGACGACGACGAAAATGCGATCATATGATGGATTTAATAATAATAATTAATGATGAAATCACTACTGTAAACAATAAACTTACCTTCAGACGGAAACGGCGACGCGTTTACAACGCAAAATCGACAAGAGCACTTAGGACGATGACTGTGTAAAACATGTGTCACGGAATGTCTTTTCGAGAACCCAAAATGGTTGAAATGTACACTGTTAAAAGATATTGTTAAATGTTTTATCACAATATGTAGAACAAACCGTGTAGCAATGCACAAGTGTACGCTGCAGTACCGACTACCGATGACGTGCTTGTTGCTGTGTCCGGCAGTGGCGGTAGTGCGGCGATGCCGACCTGCCGATCGATGGCGGGGCGAAATGGTGATAAACTGATAACTGATTTTCGGTACGTAAACATTAATTATGGTCACGTGATTATTGTACATGCTATAGCGTCGGTCACCACCGCTATCACCACCATGCCGCCTTCAGTTCCCCCCTGCACAGGCATTCGTACCCCACCGACGTCGTACTCATGTACACCGTGCCACTGTTGTCCGTAGCCTACGTCCTGTTTACACGTTTTACATTATGGCGGCAGCAAATACTATTATTAATATTAATTATTATTAATGTTGTTGCCGTCGCTGATTCCCCTACTTTTACAGTGGTACGTCATTACCCCGGCGGGACGATTACCGTGTATTTATATTTTTCTTTCAGAATTTCAGACGGGACAGTGGCCAGTGACGTAGCGATTTCATATTGTTGTGTACTACATCGTATCATCACACTGCGTATTATCTATCACTATGTCCAGCCATATGAATAATGTTACGGCGATACCAATAACAGTTTTTTCTCGCGGACCGGACGGGTTAAAGAGGGGTGCTTGATTTTTTGTTTGTTTTTTTTTTTCTTTGCTCTCCAAACATGTTTTTCTCGACCTTAAGCGTTCGATTGCATATGCTCCCCATTCGTAAGCCGTTTGGACGCGATTGAGAGGGAGCAAAAATCTCGTACGATGATTGCGCACGTTTGGCTAAACTGACTTGCTCGAGTGGCTGCCACCGTCAACTGTGATAAAGAACGTGTACATCGAGGTCTGTACCGCCGCCCACCCACCCACCCACTTGTCAACCGTTTGAAGTACGACAACGATAAATCTAACAACATCGTACACACACTCGCAATCTCACGCACGCACACGCGTAGTGTTTGCGCATGGTACAGCGTCTGCACCTCTATACGGGTGAGAGTGTTTAGTTGGTTCTTTTTTCTTTTTCTTTTTTATTTTATTGGACTGTTACATGAAAACGCGAGGGTCTAATCAAATGATCACAATAAATTAATCGTGTACAAACCCGAATTATAAAACAAAAACACGGGAAAAAATACAAAAATTTAAAATAAAAAAAACAAAAAAATAAATAAACACGGCCCGCGCTATATAATCAATCGTTCCGTCAATCCTTTGTCGCGCCCCGCCGACGCGCGTTCACAAAATAATAATTATTAATGTTGTAAAAATCTGCGAGAAAACATCGCCGCCCGAAGTGGTCGACGAAGGCGTACACTAACAACCGCGGCGGCTACTACAACGACAAAACACCACCAACCAACAGCAACAACAATAATAATGATAATGACGTACAATACTACAATAAAAAACATAGTCTGAGGAGCGCCAGCGCACCGAGTGTTTCCGTCCCCGTCCTCCACCCAGCTACTGCGATTCGTCCGCCCGCTCGCCCGCCGCCGGCTCCCGAAAACCCGTGGACGAACACACGGTGTCGCGCGCGCGGCGCGCCGCCGTCAGTCGCCCGAAAGGTCGAACCCGGTATGGTGACGGTCGTGACCGCCGTCGTCGCCTCCGTAGTAGTAGTAAGTGGTCGTCGTCGTCGTCGTCGTGATTGCGCCACCACCGCCGCCTCTTCTACAACAGTTTAGCACTTTAGTTACCGCTGCTGTCGCCGTCGGTGATTGTATTCTTCGCACGGCCATGTAGTAGCGGATAGTCGGCTGGCAGACGTTACGCGCGTACGACAGGAAGCTGCGATCGAGCACGGCGATAACAACAAACAGCAATAATAATAACAATAATAATAAAATGATAATAATAGGTACACGCGTGAATGTATGAACAACAACAACAATAATAATAATAAAACGCGATTTCCGAGGACGAGAAAACGCCTACGGCCGTGATCGTTTGACTGAGCTATGCAAACGCGATGGCTCGCACGCCGCCACTTCCGACAGCCGGAGACAACCATAACCCGTTGGTCAACCGTCTGGTGCGCGTTGGATATTACGAGATGGAGAAGACCATCGGCAAGGGCAATTTCGCCGTCGTCAAGCTGGCCAAACACGTCGTCACCAACTCCAAGGTGAGTGCCGCTTATCTGTAGTGTGTGCGGCGACTCTCGTCAAGTGTCTGTTTGTGTGCGTGTATCGGTATTGTTATCGCAGCGACAGTATCTACATTATTATTATTATTATTCCATTATAATAGTTATTAATGTACAGCTTTTATCTCGTCGTCGAGCGACTACACCAGCTCTGCCCATACGATAATGTTCCAACGGCTTGACGCGACGCGTTCCTCCTAGCGCGCCTTTGGCCCGACGAAAGTTCGAAATCATGACCGAGACGAGAATAACATTAAGGACACTCGTCTCATCCATGTAAAAGCCACAGGCCCCAAATTGCATTATTTCTTACTGCGAGTAACAAATTGTCATCAGATTTTCTCACATTTTTGAAAAAGTGACATACGCGATTATTGTAATGCTATTACTCTATCCTCAATAACGGTGACAGCATCCAATTCACTTCATGTTCTTTGATTTTCAATTTCATAACGCCTTTGTGTCAAATTAAATAATTAATTGACACATTTAGAAAGGAATTGGTTTGATTTGTTTCTCTTCGTTTTTCATTCATCATTTTCGTTTTAATTACAATATTAATATATTTATTTAAATTTAAATTTAAATTTATTTATTTAAACAATAATAATTTTTGGTTCTTTTTCAGTACCTCACTTGTTGTGCAATTCATTACTTTTTAAAATCAAATAATGATACATATTTGTATAATAGATACATAGGTTTCTACATATTTTACCAAAAGAAAAGTTAACATTTACCTATCAAGAATTTCTTTTTTTTTTAGAAAAAATAATTTTGTGATAATTGAAATTTGGTAATTTGTATTCTTTTAAGAAAAAAAAAACTAAATTCTTTATTCAGTTATTCTATTAAATTTATTGAAATATTTTTACCATCTACATTTTTTAATTATTACCTAATTAAGAGTTTATGTAACCACAATAATATGTTTGATAAATCCAAAATATAAGTAAATATATTCATTGCCTGATAATATATTTTTATAAATAAAATTAACAACAAATCATATATATATAGCACTTGTAATTATTATCTACGTCATAAATATTTGAAAACAATTTACTAGGTGCCTATTCCATTTTTGTTAACTCATTAGATTCATTTCTTAGCTCATATATGTATAGCCATCACTAAAGCAAAGCTAATAGGACCCAGTGCTTTAACTTTCCTTTCACTATATTTTGTTGTTAAACCTACAATTTAATTCTAACTTATTTTTGCCTTAGCACTAGTACTTATGTAACTTTTATATTTTGTTAGTATTAATCTCCAATTTTTTAAAGATCATGAAATGTGCTCCATATCAACACACAATTTAAAAACAGTCCTGAATAATTATATCAATTGTCATAAATTGCATTAAGTTATCACTAGGAATAAAATCAGTTGTGTTATTAAAATTTAGTAGATAAAAGGAAAGTTATTTTCAAAATTATTTTTTTTTTTTACTATAGGTACTCAAGCAGTCTATTTTATATAGAAAAAAAGATTGTTTAAATTAAAATTATTTTCTAAACTTATTTGACTTAGATTTACACTAATATAAATATTAAGATACCTACTTATTTATTTACACTTATAAAGTGGTAATGCACGTATTGTAACTTTTAAAATGATTTAACCAGAATTTAAATGTACAGGTATACCTAGTACTTGTACTTTTATTTAATTAGGTTCACATTGTTTAATTTATATTTATATGTTTATGGTTGTTTATCATCCATACCATAAAATAAATAGGTATAAGGAATTTTATAAATAACCACTGCTTATTATAGGCACATTTAAACCTAAAAGATTTATTAATATCTATATAAATGTTAATGAATTATGTATTTATTATACCTGGATAAAATATTGACATTTTTTGGAACTTAAATAATTATTTTTTATGGTAGATAACCACATAGAACTATAATTTCAGTTGGCCACAATTAATGCGGTTTTATGTAAAACTTAAACGTAGATAGGTACATAGTAGTTTTAATTGCAATTTAAGTATGAGCATTTAATGTAGGTTCAATCTATCATGAATATTGTGTAGTCACACAAAAATAAATAGTCTACTATTACTATTTTTCTTTTATCACTCACTGATAAAAAAGAACTGTAAAAATATATTTGATACTAATGTTATTTATACTATGGTAAATATGTAAAAAATGATATTAAAATAATATATAAAACATAATGTTTTCACAAATCAAAAGTGTTGGTTAGTACTAAAATGTCTTACATGAAAAGTTTTCTTTCAGATATAATTTATCCTAAGTATATCAACTTAATTCTTACAAGTTGTTTTTGTATTATAACTTCAACAGTTTTCTAATCATTTTTAATTTGTTAAATTTATGTTAAATTTTCTTTTATAGAGTTTTACGCATGAAACAATACTTTAAATATATCTTAATTAAATAATATTGATATAACATGAGTAATTAATTCACTTAGATGAATATTACTTTAGTTTTTATGATCTTTTTTATGTTTTTTATACTCTAAACAAGTAGTGCTTAATAAAGTCAGTCATACATCTATATAAATACTCAATATTCAAGGTAGTGAATTACACTTTATTGGGTACTATAATATTGTTAAACATACTTATTTTTAAGGTTTGAGAGATAAATTGAGTATATTTTGGTTTTGTAAAAATTGTTTGAAATGTTTTTATTTTTTACTCAAAAGTTATTAATAAAAAAAACTATGACCAGAGTTATTAAGAAAAATATATTGTTTTTAATTATATAACACTGATTATTTCATGTACTTAGTGTTGTAAAAGTTACTTTAGAATGAGTTTTAGAACAACTTAATTATAATATAATAAAATTATATAAATTATTTTATCAATTATCACATAATCAAGTTTTTGAATATATATATATATATATATATATATATATACCTGTATTAGGAGTGGTCAATCAATAAGTCTAATATTTTTTTATTAAATCATAAAATACATATATTTTATATATTTATAAAAATCTTGTAATTATTAAAGTATAATTTTTTTCTAACTGTAACATTTTCTGTAGTTCATATATTATCTTTAATAATATTAATAAAATTAGTACAATTAAGTTTAATGTATTTTCTAATTTTATGACATGAAAAACTTAATAAGCAAATAAACCTATTATCAACAGGAGTCCCTTCTCACTGGCTACCCCTTATATATATATATTAGGGGTACATATGTGTGTGTGTGTGTGTGTGTGTGTATACAAAATACAAAACCAGATAATGTTTAATTATTGTGGGGTCACAAAAATTTATTTTTATATTATTCCTATATTGTGCCCATCTAAGTAATCAATTGATTATTAATTAAGTATATATTTTAGATACACATAACTTTATTTGCTTCCCTAATTGAACTAACATGTTATTGGAACTATTTACATAAAAATACATTTGTGAGATATCAGTTAAAAGTAAATATTTTCGTTGATTTATGTCTTAAAAAATATCATATATTTAGTAATTTAACCTTGCATTTAATATTACGTGGTATTGATATGTATAGTTGTAAATAACTGAAGTTCTAAAAGAATGAATTTCCAAATAAATAAAACGGAATAGTTAATGAAGCCTATATATTTAATCTGTCTGTGAACAACACTCGTACTATTAAATTAGTGTGAAAAATGTCGAGATGAGTGTCAATGTGTTAGCAAGATTCATAATGATGAATCCTTAAATTTATAATTATTTAGAAATTTTAAAAAAAATAATTGTTATATTCAATTCTTGTTAAATTAAAATAATGATTTATATGTAGAGTCCAAGTGTATATGTTAACTATATGCAGCCTTAGACATTAAATATTGTGAACAATTCACTCAACAGTTCACAGAAAAATTTTTTTTTTTTGCATATTTGAGAACATTATATCTATTATGGAATATTTAGCTTGTTTAGCATACTTTAGAATATTGCGTTGGTCGTAAGAAAAATGCTGATTAATTTTAATGCCAATAAAAAGGTATTGGAAAAAAATATTTTTATCTTGTTTTTTGTATCGTTTTGATAAAATAAAAAACGCATTATTAGTACTTTTAAGTAACAACCAACCATGGTCATTAAACATGTTGACTAATCTGTAATGTTGATTGCAATATTCTCTCATACTGAATATTGATAAGAACAATGAATTTGCTTATTGGATATTTAAATAAATAATAAATGTTTTAATTCTACTGTTTATATACCTATTATATTACTATATTGCAATAATTCCATTATAAAAGTGTATACTTCACTTAAATAATTATTATATATATATAAACAATTTGTATATTGTTGTTGCTATGTTTTTAGAGAAATTGTATTTTAGACTTTTAGAGAATTTAAATACGAACTTTTAAGTCATATCTATCACCACATTATTAGGTACCTATATTTTTGTTTCAGAAGTAACATTTTAACAATAAATTACACAATATGTTTCAAAGAAAGTGACTGCTCTGTATATTGCACTTATAAATTACTTTTCATGACATCAAATTATTTATCTTTTGTACATTTTAATATTTTATTCTAATCTAATTTTACATATTGCCGTAAAACATTTTCATGAATAATTAAAGACTAATTTAACATTAATTTAAACATATAATATTAACAATTAAATAATCCATATTAACATCCAATTAAATTTCCTATGTTCATAGAAAATATTTTGATTATATTTATTATAAATATTTATAATATTGATATATATTATATATTTTATGTTATACCTTGTTGCATGTTTATGTTTTGAAACTTTCAAGTAATTATTTATCTGTATAATATTAAAAATACTAAATTTAATATTGTTATTGACAGTCGACCAATAATAGTTTAAACATAATTTATAGATTTTGGAATTCTTAACACAAATTAAAAATAAAATACTGATCTGCTGATGTATAAAATTTCAAATAGAAATAAAAACCGCAAATATTTTTAAATTTAAACTTTTTTTAAATATTTTTTTTTTTTTTGTGCTTAGATTCAGTTATATTAGACTTTTTAAAAAGTTTCTGTTTTATTAACTGCTCTATATTTTAACTGTGAAATGTAAAATTATTTCTAAGCAACTATTTGATATTTTTTGTAATTAACCTGTAAGTGTAATATACTATATTTATTATTCGTCCTACCTGTAATTTTGTTTTTAAATTTTTCTAACGTCATCATTCTCTTTTTATAATATATATTAATCCAATTAATAACTTAAAAAGCTTATAAATTAAGTTATTAACTAATTAATATTTTCTTAATTTTTAGATTGTGAACGGAGTGATGGAATCTATCAATTTGACGTGTGTTTTTTTTTTTTTTTTGTCTGAGGACACCTTTTTTGGTAGTAAAAATGCTTCGATTTTCTTAAACAACAACTTTCTGAAAGGAAAATGAATGTAGATGGTACTTGGGTGGGTCAAAAATCTAACTTTTTAAAAGCGTCGAAAAAAACGATAAAAAAATTATGAAAAAAACAGGAAATTTTACGCAAATTCACGTTTTGACAAAATACATTTTTTTTAAATGCTCTAACTCAAAAACGAAAAATTGCAAACACTTGAAATTTTCACCAAATCTTTATAATGTCTTTTTCTATACATGGTTAAGTTTTCAAAGTATTTTGACTTATTTATAGACAATTTAAATTTTCGTTTTTTGTAAGATTTTTTTTTTTAAATATCTATAAAATTTGTTTAACTGTCCGAAAACTCTTGAAAATTTAATACAATGTTTATAATAAGCTAAACTTATCGTAACTAAAGAATATCGAAGATTGTTTTTCTCAATTTTTTTTTATAAGCCTGTAAAGTTCAAATTTGTATAAAATGCGTCAAAATCAAGCTAATTTGCAAGTTATTTTGTAGATAAAAATTCATAAAATTTATTCTGTTTATACTTAAGGATCAAACTTTTAACACTAGGTGATCCATAAGCTACTCTTCAAAAATCTATAAAAAAATTTCTACCGGACTTAAAGAAAAAATTTTATGATTGTTTAAAATTTTAAATTTTACGAAATTGAATAAAATAGTGATTTTTCCTCAAACGATTTTAAATATTTGTTATAATTCAAAAAATATAAGTCGCAGAAACTTGAAATTTTTACCAGCTGTTAATATTGGTATTTACTTTATGTCATAAATTTTTAAAAATATTATAATGATTTTTAAGCTACTTATAGGTGTTTGAAATATTTGAATTATTTACATTTTTTTTTTTTTTTTATATAACCGTTGATAAAAAAAAATTGACCAATACAAAATACTTGAAAATTTAATAGAAGATTCTACAGAAGTAGTTCTTATTGTCATTCATAAATTATTGAAATCCATTGGCACAATTTTTTTTATAAGCGTTTGAACAGCAAATATTAACATAAAATTACATGTAAAATATAATATATGTAATGTATAATATTCTAGACTGACAAATGATATCGTTTTTTAAAATTTGCTGTAACTCAAAAACCAAATAAGACAAATACTTGAAATTTTCACCAAATCATTATATTGGCTTTTTTTATACATGGTTAAGTTTTTGAAGTATTTTGACTAATTTATAGACAATTTAAATTTTCGATTTTTGTAAGTTTGTTTTTAAAAATTTCTATAAAATTTATTTGGCTATCCGAAAACTCTTGAAAATTTAATACAATGTTTATTATAAGTTATACTTATTGTAAATAAAAAATATCGTAATAAAATATAAAATTTTAACACTGGGTTATCCATAAGTTATCTACTCTTCAAAAAGCTATAAAACAATTTCTACTGGACTTAAAGAAAAATATTTTAAGATCGTTTGAAATTTAAATTTTTACGAAATTGCATACTATTGCATTTCAATTTAAATACTATATTATTATATACCCATTTTAGACCAACATATCATCTCCGTTATTCGTATACAATGATACCTACCATTCCATTCAACTTTAACATATCCATTGTAATGATTTATCCTATGAACGAGGTGCACTCCACCGTACACCCCACTGTACAGCACTACAGCAGAACAAGAACCATCCGGTTTTTTGTTATTTTTCCATGTAATATGTATATGTTTCAACACGTCACTGCTTGTTTATAAATTATTATATTTTTAACCAATTTTTATTTCATTTTACTTTATAGCTATATTTATTTTATATTGTTTTCTGATCTTTTATGTGTGTGTTATTATTTATAGGGTTATTTTTTTTAAAAAAATTTGCAATATTTCATAAGTAAAGCTTTTCATAAACCTTTGTCATATTAACATAAATCTGTAATTAAAATAATCTTTACTTTTCATAATCATTTAAGTTTTTAAAAGTATATTTGCTGTATTTGGATAATGCTTAAATAATGATAATTATTAACTTCACTTTTGCCTAATTGCTTGCTTTATACTTCATACTTATAAGATTAAAAATTTGGTTAAAGAACCAAAGTAGATTAATACGACTAGCGTTAATGCAGTTTTACAAAAATAAAACCAACATTATATAATTAACTTTACTTATTCATTATTTTGTTATATGTATTAGTAATTATTGAATTTAAATAGGTCCCCCTTCGAGACTGCTGTTATAATTTTAAACCTTATTACATACCCATGCATACACACTTATGGTAATGAAAAAATCTTAGTTTTGTGGGTTTATTTAATTTGGTATTTTAATTAACAATAAATTATTTATTTCATATTTATTTTGATGATTCTTGTTAATTGATTTATCAATAAACATTAATTGTTAAAATGTATACTATAAAACCACAAAATAGTTTTACAGGATTACTTTACTACAAAACAATTTTGAATAATTTATATTGTTTTCATGTTTTGGATTAAAAAAAAATAACCTAATAAACAATAGGCAATAAGTAATAGAATTAATATGATTTATGTAGATAATATTGTTTAAAAATTGATATGTAATCCAAATTCAATATTTATTCTTACTGTTTTTTTATTAGATACCTTAAACTTTGATTAAAATGAAAATTAAATTTCTTCATACACTTCAAATTAAGATATTAGAAGTTCTTACGCACATAAAATGGTTATCAAAGTAATGTATGTTTACTGTAGCATCCAATTATGTCTGATAGATAATAATATATACTACCACAAAAAGTTTATAGCTATATTTCATTAATATTTACTAGTACATAGTGTAATATTTAAAGTTTCATCATGATAATGAAAATTAATTAAGAAGATGCTGACCTTTTCATTTCATTTTAAATATGAGATAAAATAAAAGTTTAATTAAATAATAAGAACAATTATATTTGATAACTACTAACTATTTTTAATAACATTATCTCTTCATGTATACTAAAAATTGTTTGCATTGTTGGCACCGTACACAAATCAATAAAATAATAAATAAGTATAATTTTGGTTTTGAAAATACTATAAATTAAATATTACATCAGTGTTAGTAATTATGTAGGTTAGTTTTATACATGTATAAACATTATTTATGTTATGCATATAATATACTACATATAAAACTTACAAATTGATCAAATTGATTATTTTCTTTGTAATTTATAACTATTAAATTCTTGCATATAGCATTTTTATACAATATCTACTTATTTTATTATATTGATATTACTGATTATTATTTATTATCTTTATTTGACGGAAAAAATCTCCATTTTAAAAACAATAAATTTATAAAATTATATTTCAGATTAAATTAAAAATAAAAATAAAACAACGTGAT
Organism: Chaitophorus viminalis; assembly: GCA_025469195.1. Lineage (NCBI taxonomy): Eukaryota > Metazoa > Arthropoda > Insecta > Hemiptera > Aphididae > Chaitophorus > Chaitophorus viminalis. Next base: position 109,203 of record JAIPRK010000564.1, on the reverse strand, counting down.
TTATATACATATCTGATTTATGCATAATATTGAAAATAATAATTTAATAAACAAAATACTACAAAAATCACATCTATTATAGTAAATTTATATTATATTGAAATTTTAAGTCAGATAAATTATATTTTTGTTATAATTTATTAATTATATAAATAAATATAAACCTATAAATTAATATAACAAATTAAATTAACTAGTTTTCCTGTGGAGTTTTTTAAATTTAAAATAAAAATGAATCAATAGTTTTATACTATATGGTTTTTTATGTTTTTATACTGAACTGTATAAGATTTCCAACCCAGTATGATATAGATATATTTTGTATCAAGTATTAAGAATGACATGTTTGATTAACAATTTACTTTAATAATTTAGATTTTGTTAATTCTAATTAACAACATTTTCAAATTACGTATTTTTACATTGATTTTTTAATTTCTTTTGTTCAAATTTAGAGGTGTAATCATTGTGTCTTTCCATTTTTAGATTAGTATCTGAAATTAAATGTTTTGTTATAAGCTACCAATAAAGAAATAATTTTATTTTAAGAATAAAAAAAAAAATATTGAAAAATTTATTTAAACTTACTTAAAAAGAGTCACTAGCTTTTTTGTTAAATTTGTATTAATAGCAATCTAATTATATATATATATATATATATATATATATATATACATTGTGTGCCATTTTTTGTTTATTTTACATACATATACAAATGAATACTGTATAGTTTATTCACCTTATAATATTCTAGTATTTTTGTTACTTCTATTTATCTAATGATATTGACAACAAGTGCAAATAATTAACTTTGAATGAGATCTAAAAATTAAATTACACTTTTAAGATGATTTAATTAAATTTAAATGTTAAATTCATATACCTGTAATAGATTTTTTAACATATATTTTTTAAAAAATGTTGATATCCCCATCTCTAATATATATATATATATATATATATACATATGTATATATATATATATATATATTTACATATGTATACTTACCTAATGCAAATAAAATATTTATCCCCATTGGCGCTACCTTTGTTCTTCCATAATAATTTTTATTTTTCGTTACAGGTTGCCATTAAAATCATTGACAAAACACAATTAAATGAGGATAATTTGAAAAAAATATTTAGAGAAATTCAAATTATGTCAAAACTTAATCATCCTCATATTGTGAGATTATATCAGGTACACTTCGTATATTATTATATTTCAAATAGAATAATTTATAAATTTTTTAATTATATAGTGATTACTCAGATCAGATGTTCCCAACTATGCCATACGGCATATAAACTTAATTGAGTGTGCCATGAAATTGTTTAGTAATATATAATATATTAAAAGTATTTAAATTGTTTTATTAAGTATAATAATATGTATGTATAGTGATTTTAGTTCTACATGCCTATTTAAAAATTAAATATTAAATTTATAAAAATCAATTTTTAAAAAAATACTTAAAGGTGCTTTGAGTCAGAGAAGGCTGAGCACCTCTGAATTAAATTATATATTCATTAATGATAAGATTATAGTAAACGAAGATTTTAAATTTATAAAACTGTTTTTATAAATAAATATTATATTTTATGATTATTTTCATATTTTTTCTACACATAAATTTTATTTCTTTATATATTATTTTATTTTTGACATCAATGAATTTTCTTATTGAAAAACCTAATAGTTACCTTTTAGTTGAAGATTTTTCTTTATTTGTGTATGTTATTTTAAGACTACATGTATCTTGGATTAGTGAGGTATATGGATCCAGCTAAAAACAAGAGTACAGTAACTGATATAAGTGATGCTGTTACTGTACAATTTAAATCATTGAACCATTGCTTTTGAAAAATGATTTTGACTAAAGAAGGATAGGTGTATCAGTCTTTATTCCTAAAGATATTTTATATTTCTTTATTAGATTAAGTACCTTTTAGTTTCTTTATCAGGTTGATTAAACCAATTTTTACTAAAAATTGTTAAAGGTATAACTTTGTACCTCTGGACTTTGATTTAATTAATTTTATAATAACATTTAAGATTATATGTTTATTATATTTATAAAAGTATCCAATGTATGTTCCAAGTCCCTGCAACATTTTTAATAACTATAAACTTATATTAAATTGTTGCTTATAAAAACAATAGTTTGCTATTTTTCAATTCTGTTTTTAGAATATTTTATACTATATTAAAATGTTCATAGTAATATAACATAATATATATTCATAATATAACAATATATATCAGATATTCGTTGGACTAAATGTTTTAATATATTGTAATTTTCAAAGCACAACTAAAAATATTTAGTAAATTCAGAAAAAATTAATATAACTAGACAAAATGCTTACATAAACCAGACATTTTAAGAAAATCTATAACAAACTTCAATGTATATTAATTTAAATTCTTTAAAGGCATTCAAAAATTATCTTATTAATTAAAATAAAGTTTTATAATGAAAAAAAAATTAGAATATTGTGAGCTTCAAACTGAATATTAGTGTTGTAACTGATTTTTATAACATGATATAAGTTAATAAGCAATACATATACTCTTTTTAAAACACTGTCAAATTTTTAATATAAACTAAAAATGTATGTTTATTATAAATTAACTATAATTGTTTTTTTTCTATAGGTTTCAAAGTATATTCAAATGTGTTGAATTGTTTTATTTTATAATAATAATGAAATTACTATTTAATTAGTATACAATTTAAAAAATATATGTATTCCAGTTTAAAAAAAAAAACAATAAGATTCAACATTTTAATTTATAACTACTAATTTTTATTCAATAAAATTTCATTTTTTTTATCTACCGTAGATTATTTAATTATTGAATATATTCCCTTGATACTCTTTAAACATGTAGTATGACTATAATTTATTTAGCTTTTGCACATCTGAATATTTGTTAATGTATAATTCAGTTGTTTAGTTTGTGTAATAAATTTGTGTTTGAGATTTTAAATTTTCTAACTTATATTAATTAAATTTACAGGTTATGGAAACGGAAAAAATGATATATTTAGTAACTGAGTATGCTGCTGGAGGTGAAATTTTTGGTAAATAACATATTTTAATTACAGTATAAATTAGTTATGACTCTTAAATTAATTATTTGTACTTTACCTTCATTACAAATAAAATTGTATAACTAGCTCACATAATCAAAAATATTTTTGTATGACTCTAATATCATAAAATATAACAGCAAGCAATACTTTTTATTATTGTGTATATTATTTTTTTACTAACAAATTTGAAGTACTTTGTGATTTATGTTTATATCATGAATTATAAAAATATTTAAATTTTTGTTTTCTCATTATCCTAATCAGTACCAAACTAATGCCAAATCAGCAAACCCTTACTATTCTAATCTAAAGCTGTGATTGAAAACATTTACTTAAAATACGAATATTTTCAACACATATTAATCCATTAATTTGCATGTATATTAAAAATTATATATTTTTAATTCAATTTAGATTTTTTGGTAAAAAATGGAAGAATGGATGAACCGGCTGCTTGTCATATTTTTAAACAAATCGTTGAAGCCGTTAGCTATTGCCATAACAAACAAATTGTTCATAGGGATTTAAAAGCAGAAAATTTACTTTTAGATGCTGATAACAACATTAAACTTGCCGGTACCATTTTAATTTAGTAAATATTAAATAAATGTAAAAATGTATTATAATAACCTTAGATCAATATATTTATTGTATTATACTATTATACTATAACTTTAAGATTTTGGATTCAGCAATCATTTTCATGAAGGAAAACTACTTTCTACTTGGTGTGGTTCCCCACCATATGCAGCTCCAGAATTATTTCAAGGACAAGAATACGATGGACCAAAAGCTGATATTTGGGTAATCATTTTTTTCACAGTAAAAGTGTGTTCAAATTATAAAATGAAAGTTTTCATCATGATTGATAGATGGTTAACAAAACAATATTAATCTTGTTAAAGTTAATTGAAAAATTTTAAATTATTTATGTTTCATTTTAACTTGTAAAATTATTTGTTTACAGAGTTTAGGTGTGGTATTATATGTATTGGTTTGTGGTTCTCTTCCATTTGATGGAAATACTTTAAAAGTTCTCCGTGCTAATGTTCTTTCTGGAATGTTTCGTGTGCCATACTTCATGTCTGCTGGTAAATAATATGAGTACTATTTAACTATTTTAACAACAGCATTTAGTGATCCTCTACATTGTAATAATTAATAACTTGTAATATTTATACTTACATTTTTATTAAAATATCTAAGTGTCATACTATTGGAACTCTATTAGTCTATAGTAAAGTTTCACCCTCCTACCCTTCTAGCGTATGTCATCTGAGTAACAATTCTCTTTTTATCATACCTATCTCATCTACAAAATATATTTTTAATGAAAAAAAAAAAAATGTAAATGTGTCTGTTGTCTATGCGAGTCTACCATTTACTCATGTACTAATAATACATTGTATATGTTGGTGTTAGTGTAATGTATTATACCTTTTAGATTCTGAACGGAGTGATGGATGTATTGATGTAATTACTTTTTTTTTTTGTGTGACGCTATACGTTGGAATACTAAAAATGCCAAAAGTTGCCATACAAGGCTACTTTTCTGAAAGGAAAACAAATGTAGATGGTTGGTTCATGGGCAAGTTAAAAGTTAAACATTTTTAATACCTATCAAAAGTGTCGGGAAACACCATTGAAAAATTACGAAAAACCGGCAATTTTTACACAAAACCACTTTTTAATAAGATATATTTTTTTTAAATGCTGTAACTCAAAAACAAGAGACCGTTAATTCTTGTAATATTTACCAAATGTTTATATTAGCGTTGTCTATGCACAGTAGTAACGTTTTCGAAGTATTTTGACTTTTTTTGACCTATTTATAGAATATTGAAATTTTTAATTCTTTTAAGTATTTGGATTTGTTAAATTTGAATGCAGTGATGGATATCATTTTATACAAATAACGATTCTGAACGGAGATGATATGTTAGTCTAAAATGGATGTATTATAATATAGTATTTTATATTTAAATTGAAATATAATACAATAATATGCAATTTCGTAATTTAAATTTGAAACAGTCATAACATTTTTTGCTAAGTCCAGTAAAAATTTTTTTATAGATTTTTGAAGAAAAGCCTATGGAAAACCTAGTGTTAAAATTTTGAACCTTAAGTATAAACTGAAAAAATTTTATGAATTTTCCACTATAAAATAACTTGCAAATCATCGTGATTTTAACATAATTTATACAAATTTGAAATTTATGGGTTTATAAAAAAAATTTAAGTTAAATGATCTCCGATATTTCTTAGTTACGATAAGTATAACTTATACTAGATATTTTATTTAATTTTTAAGAGTTTTTGGACAGCCAAATAAATTTTATAAATACTTCAAAAAAAGAAAAAACTTACAAAAGTCGAAAATTTAAATTGTCCATAAATAAGTCAAAATACTTTGATAACTTAACCACATATAGATAACCTCAATATAAATATTTGGTAAAATTTCAAGAGTTTGCCTTATTTGGTTTTTGAGTTAGAGCAAATTTCAAAAACCGATATCATTTGTCAGTCTAGAATATTATACATTATATTATATAATATAATTATATAAATTAAGTCCAAAATAATCAGGTTGTGTGTTTTCGTATCTATGTATTGTTTTCATAACGTTTGTTGTTTTCTATCAGTATCACGTCCGCCGTTTCTTTACAGCTACTAACTTTCTTTTCTGTGTTATTATTGTGCTTAAATATTTTAAATCTCTAACAATCTTATTAAGTTAAAATATAAGTGACAGTGACGATTAAAGAAAATCAAGTAGATAATAATGATATGTAACTACAATTGATGCCATATTTTCAATATACCTCAATAACATCACTTTTATTACTTTTGTTGCATACTCAAGTTAATAATTTCTTTAATCCTGTCTATTACACCTTCAACAGCTACTTTATCAAATATCGTCAAAGATACAAGTATACTAAATAATATTCTATAACTAGAATGGAAAAAGTTTATATTAAAAAAATATATTTGCCCTGTATTGATATTCTTTATACACTATTATGATAAAATAATAAAAATAACTAACCATACTCTATTTATTTATTATTTCTTCTTTATTTATCTGTTTTTTATTACAAATTCTTTCATTAGCCATCAATTTCAATATCTCACATTTTCCAGACGTCCGGTGACGACTAATTTTCTTTTAGTAATGTTTTTGAATCTATGTAAATAAACAAAAAATAAATAAATAAATGATAAATAATATACAAACTGAATTTAAAGAGGATGAATAAATTCTAATTAGTTTTGGTTTTTTATGTCATTCAATCAAATTGAATGTATTTCAAGAAACGGTTTTTGTAATATATTTTAAATTTCAGTTATATTGTAATATACTGTTATTTATTTTAGCGTGTTTGATAAAAGAAGTCTATTGTCTATTGTATCCTAAACATTTCATACTGTTATATTAAAATTATGTAATATACTTATTTATTTATTTTTGTATTATTTATTTTAGCTTGCGAACATTTAATTAGACATATGTTAGTTATTGAACCTGAAAAGAGACTAAGTCTGAATCAAATTGAGTCTCATAAATGGATAAAACAGGTAACATTAAATGTTTTGTTTACTATTAAATCATAGAATTATACATTAATATTATTTTACATTTTTAGTTTTCTGAACCAACTCCCAAACGAGTAATAGTTGATGTAAACCGAAAGGTGAACACAGCTGTTATAGAACTTATGTTACAATTACCTGGCTTAGACAAAGATATGATAGTAAATGTAAGTATTATTTTTAGGCATCAAGATTGTAGTTTTTTTTTAAAAAAATAATTTCTTTCTGAAATCTCAATTAGTTAAAAAATATATTTGAAATAATACATTTCCTAAAAAAAAAAAAATATTTATTTATTAAAATTAGAAATATTTTAAAATTTGAAGGTATCGTTTATTACTGTACATAATATTATGAATTCTGTTCTTTACTTATTAGGTCTTAACATTTTCAACATGAATATTATTTATTTATCACTTTTATGATTATTCTAATCATATTCGTGTATGAAATAATTTTGAATTATAATTTTTTTATGGATTAGTATTAAGTTTTATTTATCATTTTTGCGCAGTACACAAGTAACAACAGTAACAAAAAAAAAAAAGTTTAATAAATAAATAAGTTTAAAACCAAATTTTTTGTTACTGTTATGAAAGTTATACAATTTATTGTATATATATATATTTATACTTCAAATTTTTATTGTTTATGTGTAGGTATTTACTATTTTTTAATGGAAATAGTGTTCAATAATAGATATGACATTTTCTTAATTCCATTCAACAGTCGTATTGTATTCAACTGTATAATTCAATATGTATTCTAAAAATAGTTTGAGTTTGTATGTAGGTGATATTGTTATTTTTAAATTAATTGTTGTTTACTGTCATTATAATCGATAAATTTAATTGATTATTTATACATTTATACGATCTAGCAGCTAAAGAATTAAATCCCTAATTTATTATTATTATAAATAATCTAATGGTTATGAACTTATAACTAATAAGTTATTATTATTTATTATTTATTTGTTACCCTATTGTTTCCTTTTCACCAGAGTGATTTTTTTTCATTTATTCGTATGGCTACCAGTGATGAAGTTCCAGTAATTATTTATTTTTATTATTTATTATAAGTAAATTTACAAGACTGAACTACATACAATAATTCATTAAAGTGGTGACATTTGAGAGGAAAAGTTTAATTAAGGCAAGGGTCTAACATGTCTATGTAATATAGATACACTTATATTTAGGACTTAAACTGTACAGAATACTGTAAAGTAATTAATATATGTTTTTAATATTCATACTTTGATTGTTTTTGGTATTTCTCAAATGACCAACTAAATATACTACTAAATAGGTACTAAAATGTTAAATCATTATCAAAAAGTATCCAACTTGCTTAATTTATTCTGTATTTTTTAGTGACATTTTGATTATTGTATAGTTGAATGTTTTATATTTTGAACAGCTTTTTCTTCAAAACAACTTTTCGAGAACATTTTAATTGAACCAACATTTTTCAATTTTTCCAGAAATTTTTTATTTTAAATTTCTGGTACTTCAAAAATATCTTATTAAAGTTTTAAGTTTTTATAAAATTATCAAAGTACATAAAGTTTTAAGAAACCTTATATATTTAATTTAAAAATAACAAATAAATGTATGCGCTTATGTTAAAAAAATGTGTTTTTGTTTTTTAGTCTGTACAACAAAAAAAATTTGATCATGTCAGCGCAATTTATCATTTACTTGTTGATAAACTTGATACATCTAGCAATCAATGCAACAATACCAATCAATCATTTTTCAATGAAACTAGTAAATTATATATTCAGATATGTACCTTATACATAAATAAACCTAAGTATTATATAAATATATATTTACAGAAATAGATGGATCTGTTAACATAAACTCAAATTTAATTGAAAACTTACCATTATATTCCATGTCACTTTATGCACAAGATGGTTCGATTTATGATAGCCAGCAATTAGAAAAAGTATATTATCTTATTTTAAAACCTAACTCCACAATATCCTGGACATTTATATGATTAATAATTGTTTTTAGTACGGAGACGTTGATATAGGAGAATCTGCTAGTTTAAATAAGATTCAAGATAACCACCCAGTGACTACTCGACGCCATACAGTTGGTCCAGGAAATGGTTTAATGACTCAAGTAAGAACTTTATTTTGTAATTTATACATACCACCTTATTTTGTTTGTACTTTTATAAATTATTTTAGGTTATGGAATCACATTACATTACCCATCTACATATAGGATGTAATGTAAATGTATTGCCAAATACAAATTTACCTTTAAATATTCCATTAGTTGAGTGTCAATCTCCCAAGAACTTTACAATAAAAGATCAACATTTATTAAAACCCCCACAAGTCATGGGAGCAAGTAATATAAGATTTTAAGTTACACTTTTTTTGTCATTTTCATTATCGGTTTTTATTATTTTAAAGATAACAATTTTGGCAGACGTGCATCAGATGGTGGTGCTAATTTACAAATGTCTCAGAAGGTGAATTGTACATTTAGTGAACCCAGCAGCAAAGAAGATTTAAAAAAAGTACTTACAATATTATTTTTATCATTTTATAATTATAATTAAATTGAGGACATTACATGATATAGTATAATTTTAATAAAAACACCGTAAAATACATTTTAAAAATAATTTAAAGACAACTCCGATTAAAGGGTGTCCTTAAGTGAACATTTCATAAGGTTATAAAGTTTATGACTGAACGGTTTCCAAAATTCTATCATATTACGTATGTTATAAATATTGTAATATTTTATGTTTTGTTATTAATAGCAAGCAAAAATAGATCCAAATGATTTAAGAAATGCAATTATTGATCAATCAAGCAAAGGAAACTTATTGTCTGAAGAAAATGGTACTTTGACTGGGTCATCTAGGTAATTAGTTAAAATGTGCTTTACAGTTTTTTTTGTTTTGTTGCTGTGCCTCTTCATTTTTATATTTATTTAATTACATTTTATTTATTTCACATTTATAACACTTACAGTCGTTATCCGAAAGTAATTTGCAGTACCTCTAGGCATGGAATGGGTGGTAAAGATGAAGTTCAAACCCAACAAACTAATTTACAAAATACAAAAACTAGACGCAGTGGTGTATTAACTATAATGGATAGGCCTCCAGGTATGTTATTTGAGGAAATAATTACTTCTAAAATATGTTGTTTTTCTTAGACAATAGTTGAGTTTGAGTTTGAGTTTTAATTTTTATAATAACATTATATTACTTCTTCTGTAAGTATTTGTGATTCTAAGATTATTGAATATTTTATCATTGCAATAAAAGTAATCATTATCATCTAATGTTTTGAAAAAAACAATGTACATATAAAACATAATAATAATTATAAATTAATTAATATAATTACTATTTTATCATTATGAAAGTTAAACTGTATAAGTTTAAAAGTTTTTTTCCTGAAATTGAATTAAAAATATCAATTAGTTATTCTTATTTTCATAAAATATATTTCTTATAATAGCAAACTCAATTTCAAAACCTTTCTTGTTCTAATTATTATTTCTTTAATTATTGACCATTACTATTTTTAAATAATTCGAAGCCATCATTTTATCAAAATAACATTGTATAAAAGAACTTAAAAATAAAGAAAGTTACTTTGTTCAGTATATTTTTCTAGATATTAATATTTTTAATTTCATATTATTCATTTTTGACCTTTCACTGGTTTTTTTAAATATGTATTGTAAACTTAAGAAATTTGAAGTCTTGCTTTTTCATTTTAGCTTCTATTATCTAAATATCAATTATATTGCGTATTGAATAGTGGTAAATAATAATTATAATTGCTTTATTATAACCAAACACTAAATTAAATCTGTCTAAACACTTTTCATTTGTTATACAATTCTACAAAATACATGTACGTAATGTGTACATACTTTTATAATTTTTCTGTAACTAGTTACTTTAATCTGTGTGTTTACGCTTTCTTGTGCAATAACTCTGAATTAATATTAATTATTTTATTATATTTTCAATATTAGTTTTGGTAGTACTATCTTGTACTAACTGTTTTCTATTTTCATATTTAAGCGTAACTGTATATAGTTTTATTCCAAGCATGTATTTTCGATTAATTTTATTATTTGTCTACATTTATTATTCAACATATTAAATAGTATTTTAGTTTTAGATTTGTTGTCAGTTTTTTTTTTTATTTTTATTTTTATAACTAACACATTATTATTATCCATAATGAGTGGTTTGTTTGCATGGCTTATTATTTTATTTTAAAGTCATTAGTCCTGAAGTGGTACGTGAAGTAGAAGCACGTATGAACCGAGAGTATATACCACCACCATTACCACTGGTCAGCACTCCTAGACATAATCACCGCATATCACAGGTTTCAGTTTTGCCTACAGTTCAAGAACTTCATAGACATTCAGGTATCATAGATATTTCAACGATACAGAATCGTATCTGTGGACACCATTTCATATTATTTTTTAACATTATTTATTAAATTTCGGTTCCATTACTTATTAATTAGGTCGAGAAAGTCTAAAAGATGTAAGTGGTTATTTGCCATCAGAACGATACAGTCCTGTCCGAAGAACAAGTGAACCAGTCGTAACATCTAGTGAACATCTAGATCAACCTAACATACGGAATATACAGCAGGAACACATTCAATTACAAGTAATTGTAACTTCTAGATTACAATAACGTATAAATACATCCATATTTAAATATTGATTCTTTTTACAGCAAAAATTAAGTGAAAATACATTGGATACTTGGGGTCATGCTGAATTACAAATGCTTCATACATATCATATGCAAAGTCTACGAACATTATCAGATCGGCCTTCATTTATAAATACCACAAATCATCAGGGTAAAGAATTAATGACTTTTTTTATATTTTTATTATTTTATTGATTTATTATTCTTATTTCAGGCCATTGGGCTATTAATTAACCTCCCCGTGGGTTTTTAATATGATAAGGTTTTCGGTTGGGTTGTAGAACATGTTAGGTTGGGTAAATGAGGTGGTAATAGTTCGATAATTCCTTCCTTCCAGATGGTCATCCCATCTGTTAAGCTAGAACGCCAGTGGTTTTAACCAGTTTTTGTACATTTTGACACACCCTTTTTATTTTATTCGGCGAATAAAAATATTTATTTATTTAATTTTTTATTGAATTGTGCTTTTCAGGTAATTCAAATATTCTTAGTCAACATTTGCAAAATTTAAATTTACACCAGACTCCTTTAGTGAATGTTCCTCAAACTCAAGGTATGAATTCTGCTCTTATTATATTATTTAAAATTGTAATTAAAAATGAAATAGTGTATAATTATCAAAAAAATTTTGTAGGATATATTTTTGGTATAAATAAAATTATGTTTTATTAAATGTAATACAACATATGATTTACATTTCTTATTATAAATTAAATGTTTTCTTTTTATGATAACCCAATAACATAATATGAATGATTCATGTTGTTTTTATTTGAATTAAAATGATTGAATTTTAAAAATTTAACTAATTGCATTAAATACTGATCAATTAACATTTTTCAACTACTATGAAATAAATAATTAAGTGGTGTACATTATAAAAAATGTGACTATTAGTTATTTTAATAAAAATTAAATTAAACAGAATATAACATAATTAACATAATTATAGGTATTATTTATTTATTGATTGTATTTACTGGTAATTTAATTTATAATCATTTGTTTATAACATTTTGGTGTATTTTATAGGTTCAATAACTCAAGGTACTCCAAATATAATATCTAATCAAATTCCTGTTCCATTAGATCTACGAACAAACAATAAAGGAATCCCCTCACCAACTATTGTGGTAGAATCTAAATCATTAGGTAAGTTTTACCTAGAATATAATTAATATCAACATATTATTTTTAGTTTTGAGTATTTTTTTAGTTCATTGTTATACTATAGTATTATTTTTTTTCATTAGATTATTATATAGTGTTTAATTTTTTCAGGAATTTGTGAAGAAAAATTACTTCCAAATCCAGAAATATCATTAATGATAACTAATGAAGATGGAATGATGGAAGTAGATCCATTACAAATGAACTCTGTTGATTCTATGGACACGGTTATTACTAATTTTCTAAATAAGCCATATAAAGATCAACCACTATCAGCAATTCACAATGATTATAAGGTCAACAATCATTTGACTGCTGATAGAAATGATGTAATTACAGATATAGAGTCTTCGACTTGTTTAAAAACTGCTCCACTTTTTTCTGATTATATTCTTAAAAGAACAGCTAGTGATGCATTTGTTGTTGATTTATCGGATTTCTATTCCAATTTCACATCAGTTAATATACTCAATATTGTCAAATACTTGATATCGTCCAATATTCGGGCGTGGCCTGTGGTAGACAGACAGAATGTTTTACAATTTTCCACTGGCCTACAGATTGGATTGGAAGTATGTCCAAGTAATACTGGGGCTAATTCATGTTTAAAAATTCAACGACTCTCAGGGGATTCAACCGAATACAGTAACATTTGTCATCAACTAGTTGAAGACTATTTACCCTGTAATGAATAATATAAATTAATTATTATGTTACTTTTAATCTTTTCATGGCTGTGCTACTTTTGTGAATGCAAATAATTAATATTAGTCATTAATTTAAATAAGTGTAAGCCTCCTTTGATACTAGAATTTATGGCCTTAAATTATACAGATGTGAATTATAACCAGTCATCTTTGAGTAATGCTGACTGATTTCGATGTAGGTATTGATTTATTTTAAAAAATAATGCTTTAATTTCTTTTATTAAATTTTATAATTTTAAAATGTGAAATAACATGTGTATTGGCAACAGCATATATTGCCTTCACTATTCCAGTGATTATTCTAATTTATTTTAAGTGACTTTAATACAGTAAGTGTACTGCATGTTTTATTTTCAATTGTTAAAGTAATTTTAAATATTGTTAACTTGTCTTTTTTCTTTTTTTCTTTTTTATACTTTCAGGGCCATGAGACAGTCTAAAAATTTAGAACTAAAATAATACATAATTTTTTCAAATTGTATTTTAGATCAAGTAGTCTTGATCAAAAATTGTATTTTACTCACAATATACGTTATCAAATTTCATAACTCGATCAGTCCATATGACCTATTTTTGTCATGGGGTTAAAAAATTTTGAAGGTTATCACATTATTGTTTTATATTAAAAGTCAAAAATCCATTTGTCTTAAAAATTTAATTTCTGGACTGCTTAAATATTTTCAATGTTTCAATAACAATTGGTTGATATTTGTTCAGTTATTATTTGTTATTACTTTTTTTACTTTTTTATTTTTAACTTCAAAAATGTTTTCATTGTGATCTTTTTTATTGTTATGTTTATTCTTGTAGTCCCAGGTATATAATATTGCATAAGTAAACTATGTTTGCCATCATAGGTTATTGATTTTACCACTTTTTTCTTACTTAGTAGGATGAACATTACTTTATTGTCTATATATATGCTCAATATCAATGTTGTATACATGTTATTTGTTATTATTATTTATGTGTATTAAAATGTTATGAAATGAACACTAAACGTATAAGCTCAATGTCAGTGTTGTGGACATTTTAATTGTTATTTATACATTCCAATATTTTTAATAAAATGTATATGTAGTTATAGTATATTGTGATAGACTAATCAAATACATTTCTTTGATTTGTTTAATTTTAATGCATCCTACAAATGCACTCTTGTAATGAAAACTGTAAAAACTTTTATGTCATTATACACATCTATTTATAAGTATAAAACTTACCATTATAGTTTTAATATAAGTATACATTAAATGAATGACAATATACAAAATAATTTATCAGCCAAAAAATGGTTGGATGTTAATAAATTGATTCATTTAACTTACTACTCAAATTTCTTTATTAAACTTACATTAAACGAAATTGAAAGACAAATAAATAAATGAAAATTTGCTTGATGTTCGATGTACATACACGGCTAATAAAAAACAATTCAGGTATTTTGATTTGAATGTTATCTATGAATGTGGTATGTCTTAAATCGGATAAAGTATTTTTCCAGTACAAACATGTTTTGTAAGAATCAACCAAGACACCATTGGTGGCTGTTCTACCGAGTCTGGAAGATAATGTTTGACTGTGGCCCACCATGAATCTGCCACAATGGTTGTATTCAACACGACAGTATTAGAGTTTGTGTTGTTAACAATGTTCATTTTTATTATACCTGAACAATATAAGTTTTCAAATTAATAAAATGGCCTAGTTGATAGGGCCCAGATGTAAAATATTTAAAAATCCTAAGCGGTCCTGTTAAATGTTTCAATACATAAAATATTGCGAGTGTAATTGGTCGACAAAATGTGTGTTAATTTTTTAGGCCACATACATTTCTCAAAATGCTGTTATGGCATCGACATTTGGGCCCAACTAATCATTTTAATGTATTCACGCTATAAGCAAACACATTGGTTACTAACCGGTGGAACTGCACGGTTTGACTAGCCATATCAACGTCGTGTACACAGGAAGCACTTGCAGCACATATCTCAGTCGGATAAATATTCCTCTGGTCATTACCATTATTGTTCGCATCTGTAAGAAAAAATATAATATGAATGTCAAGGAGTAGGGTGTGTTGGAGACGTCAGCTAATGCGTGGTCAATTTGACGTACTACTGCAAACACGATATAGTAGATCAAAGTGGTTGGCAACAAGAACAATAGTATTGCGAACGATATGGTCCCGACGTACAGTTGTTGCGTGCTGTACGGCGTACTTATACCGGGTTGTGGATTACAGCTTCGTCCAACAAAAAGTTTCGCGAGTATCAACAGACTCGTACGTTGTAAATGGTACAACCTGTGTTGAAAATCCACATGTTTAATTCATACAGTGTATGGCAGATTTGATAAATTATACATGTTTAATACAATTTTGTTAAGTATATAAAAATCGAATCGCGAAAAAATGTTGAATATCTTCAGTTTTTCACTTTAAATCTTTTTTCATCGAAATATTTACATTTTCCATCACAAGACTGCTAAAAAATTAAGACTAGTTACTAAAGTAGCATTTATTTAGTAATTTCATTTATTTGCACATAAGCGAATCCCTCGTACTTTCACGTGGTTTAGCAAAACAGCACTACGAGTTTTTTATCTCATAAACCAGCGTTTCTCAATTGGTGGTTTTAAAAAATTTTAAAAAATTACAAAGCCAATAATTAGATAGTTCATGGGAAATATTCGAACTATTATTTAATTTATAAAAATACCTATTATTTAATAGTTCATAGTTAATGTGAAATATTATTTCTGTTAATGTTTACTAACAGTGATTTAGATTATTTATTTATTCCAAAATAATTGTAGTGGATAATTTCTCAATTAACTTCCGGGATGGTTAGTTTATTTTTATTTAATATATAGCAAATAATTATGAGAGGATGTCAGGATATTTTATTTTTCTTGTAATAGGTAATTAAAAATCACTTCAGTGACCGCTGACTAGTGACCACTATTAGCAGTATATACTGCTTACAAATATAGAAATATATTATAATCAATTATTTACCCAAGTTCATTAATATTAGGTAAAATTAGCTTAAGTTTAAGCTATACAATACTTATAATATAACTCTTACTCAATAACCTACTTTTATCTTTACACATAACCACTGAATCTACCAAGTAACCATTATTTGCATTTTCAACTATTTACAGTTAATTATTAAATTTTATTTATTTCTAGATAACTTTAATTAGTGTATTTTTGTTTAATTCAAAGTAATAATTTATATCAACAGTATTTTAATTTCACAGTTTATCATACTACTCAAAATGACAACATATAACTGAGTTATTATTCAATTAGAAAGAAAATAAGACTCACCATGCTGCATATACGTAAATACAATAAACATGAAAACTGACCACCATCAACACATCTTCTAGAATTGCTATTTGGTAAGATAATCCAAATACTCCAATGAACAGATACATTTGGAATGTTAACTCCAAAAATGGACGGCAAATTACTGTAAAAAAAAATTTTAATACCTACCTATTTAAGTTTTTATTGCAGTCAGTTATCATAGAAAATCAATTTAATATTTATACTCTTAAAATGGTAACTAGTTGTATGTAATATAATTGTAATACAACTTTCTAAACTATTAATCCTTCCAGTTACCAAAAGTATTTTTATTGTACACATATTATGGAACTGATAATATATTATTATTAATTTTATAGCAATATAAATTACAGCCATTATATTAAAATTTGATAATATTTGATAGTCTTTAATAAAATGTTTATAATTTAGAAAGAAAAATATTTTTCATCTTTATAAAAGTAATAAAACATATTTTATAAATGATAAGTGTTAAAATAATTAAATGATATTTTCAAATAGTTAAACTTGAGTGTTAAATATTTTTGAATAATATTCACATAGTTCTTAGGATAACTTACCTAAAAATGACCACCAAAGATTGACTAAATATAGAAAACATGTTCCGAGTAAACTATTCAAAGGGTCATTTAGTTTTAAGCCTGCTGGACTACCCATAAGCCATTGCAATGTGCCCTGGAGAACTTTTATAACTTCCTGTAAATCAAAATAATCATTATGAAAACCTACAAAATGTATGCAATATATTTATGATATGATTTGGTTACATGTGAAATACTTGAAATATATGAAAACAGTTCATTAGAAGACACAAAGGTTATATTGAGTAAATACAGAAAGCTTAGTCCAAAAAGAGCATCACAAACGCAAGACATCAAATAATTAACTGCCTTTGATCTTGACAAAGTCTGTTTATTATATATAAGACTCTCTGCGAGCCATTTGTAGTTCTTGAGAACGCCTAGAATGTGCTTGAAAAATGTCAACCGTAATAATGTTAACTGCATAACATTTGTACTAAAACTATTGATAAGTACATTAAGTGTGATCAATAAATACTCAGTAAATGTTTGAAACACACTGACTTTTGACACATGATCGTCTTTTTGCTCATTTTTTGTACTGGATAACCATTTGGCCAGCATTGTGAAACAAATAAATTTCTGTGAATCACCTTCGTAAGAGAGACAAGTCCCATAGTCATACAATCTGGTGGGATCATAGATGACAATCACGAAATTGTCAAGCTGTCCAGGAAATAAACAAGCGTTCAGATTCCCATTGATTTCAGTTACACACAAAACATTTGACTCTTTGTGTTTGGCACAGGAATAACAATTGGTTCTTGTAAAGTGGCCAATTGTCTGCATTTCACATTCCGCGTTGTACACATTCTTTACATAATTCGGAAGTATGAAATAATACCTCACGTTCGTCATGAACTTGTCAAATCCAAATAATTCAACCCTAACGTCGCCAGTTTCTAACAATGTTTTTGGGAAAAATATTACTCGTTTCTCCATTATTTCGTCACTGCTCTAACATAAAACTTGACATGCCGTTTCCGTCATGTAGTAAAGTCATGACCCATTTCTTTCAGACAATAGGGCCCAAACTGTTCTATTTCGTCCTGGGAAAAAGGTTTCGTTATTCGAATAGAATTTAAAGTAGCTTGTAATTTTAAGTGTGATATTTTTTAATTTTATGTATAATTATCACTTTTAAAAAAGTGTTATCTCATATTCTTTATCAGACGTTATATCTTAAATCGGACAATATTTACAAATTATTTTTAAAAAAAAATTACAGCATCGGAACCCAAATCCAATTTGCTTGAGCTGATTAATAATTTGATTTACATCGCAATCCAACTTTTCTTAATTTTTTAGTAAATTATTAAAATTTTAACAAACACCAAAATCTTCAATCGATTATCATAGTCGAAATATTTGTTATTTGTCTTGTATACTATTTCTTATCATCGTCTTATTGTGTACTACATGATAATAAATTCATTTATTAGGGTGCTCGGACAATCTTTGAGATTGTTGTTCTTATCATGATTTTTATTGACATGTCAGCAAACGCAATGCTCGTCGTAGCGTTGAAGAAAGTAGAAAATATGTGATTATTACAATTTGTTTTTTTTTTTTTTTTTTCCAAAAGAAAATAGAAATGATTGTTGTTGGTACAAAATTTTAAGCATCTATACCTAACTAGAAACATAATTAATAAGTATGAATACAATTATTTGACTCTATCACTGTAAGCTATTGGAAGAAATAAGTATCAACAATGGAAACGTCAACTGATGACCTAGTAGTAAAGCCAAAAATTAAGAAACAGATCAAGAGGAAATCTAAAGTTTCAAGTACTGAGATACAGGTTTGCTTAAAATCACATTATTATTATCCAGTGATCTGAATTTTTGAACTGTAATAATACAAAATGTAACTATTTTATATTTATGCAAATGCTTATAAAAAACTATATAAATCTATTATGAATCAGGGCATTGTTATTTTTCATTATATTTTACGAATATAATCGAAATAATCTTTTATTGATTTAAGTATTTCAGAAATGTATACCCTAGGTACTTTTATATTTCTAGGAAAAAGAAGTTGAGAATGTTTTTAAAATTCAAGAAACTAACGAACAAAAATTAATTTATAAACAAAATCCTGATATATTTAATAATTTTAAAATAAGTATTGAAATAAATATATTAGCAGTAATACTTTTTTTGTCAGCTTTATCATCCAGATTTTTCAAATTAGATCAACCTCGAAATGTTGTGTAAGTTTTCAATATTTATTTAGTAATGTGCACATTTTTTAACATTTATTATAAATATAGATTTGATGAACTCCATCATGGAAAGTATATTAGTCTATATATGAAACGAACATTTTTCTTTGACACTCATCCACCTCTTGGAAAGCAGCTAATAGCAGCTGTTGCTTACTTGTGTAACTATGATGGTAAGTTTTATAGAAGAATTAATTTGTTAACCATTAATTAGTTATCATATTAAAACTATTAGTATTACAAAAATTGACTTGTATAACAATATATTTAATCAAATGGGTTCCTTTTAGTTCAATTAATATCAAAATTAAATAATGTCTTCAACATTCTCATCAATGAAAATCTAAAAACTTAATTATTTACAATTCACTTATTACTTTTAAAAACTTTGTCTAGGTCAATTTAAATTTGAAAGAATTGGCAGTGAATTTACTGATGGAGTTCCTTTATTCGGATTACGTTTTGTACCAGCCCTATGTGGTAGCTTAATTATTCCTGTTGCATACCAATTAATGTTAGAGCTTGGTTGTCGACATTGGTGTGCAGCTCTTGCTGCATTTTTACTCCTCTGTGGTAATTTATTTTTTATTTGTATTAAATTTATCCTAAAACTTTATATGTTGCATTTATATTTTCAGAAAATACACTGTTAACACAATCTCGCTTTATTTTGATGGAATCAATCCTAATATTTTTTACATTATGTGGCTTATTATTTGTGTTGAAGTATAAAAGACTGAATATGAAATCACCGAGCGCATTGACCTACTTAATAATTGCATCTATTTGCCTAACTATGGCTACATGGTATATTATTTAACGATTAATAATAAGTTAATGAGCAGTGTTGAGTAGGTTACTTTAAAAAAATAAAATTATAACATTACTCAACTAGGTACTTATTATTAATAGAAAAAATTTTTAAAATATGTCATCCAAGTCTGATCATTGATAACTAACATAAGTACCTAATATACTTAGTATTTAAGTTATACACTATAATGTCATATAATGCAATAATAAAATACTTAATATTTGTGGTTACGCTACTATATAATCATTTCGGTGTATAAGTATAACCACAAAAAAAAAAAAATATTAAATTAATACTGCCCCTTAAATTAATCGTTTGACGTAATATAATTTTGTCTTTAGTACAGATTTAAATAACCGACATTGACAAAAAATACATTTAAATAATAAAAGATATGAACAAGTTTATTAATAAGAAATTATGATCAACACTCATATTATGAAATTAATTGGAACAATTCTGGGACTAGTTCAATATGAGTAAACATAATATTCAAAGCAGTGTTTAGAAAATACTTTCATTGAGTTTTTCCCTCATAAACTATTGAAAAATATATTGTTTAATATTCAATATTCAATAATAATAAATAAATAAGCTATAGTAATCATTTCCAAAATATTTTCATTCTATATTTAAATGCAAATGAAATTAAAACTTGATTACAGTAACACGTTACTACCCAACACTGTAAATGAGTGATAAAAAGTAACAATTAATGAAGATTTATGGTTAATTTGTTGTATTATTTTTTTTTTAAGTGTAAAATATGTTGGTCTACTGTCATGGCTTCTGAGCTTATGGATAATTTGTCGAGACTTCTGGGTCAATCATTTAGGTGACAAACGCCTATCAGATTTTACTATTTTTTTCTGTGCAATATTAAGATTTATTATTACATTTACAATATCAATTTCTATTTATTTTTCTGTATTTTTTATTCATCTTATAATTTTAAATAAAGCTGGTCCGCATGATAGTGTTATGACGAGTGCTTTTCAAGCTAGTTTAGAGGTAAGAATAAATTATTTCTATATATTTTATTTATTTATTGTAATTTAAACTAATTATTTTATTTAGGGTGGACTAGCATCTATTACTAAAGGTCAACCATTGCTTGTTTCACATGGATCACAAATAACATTAAGACATACACATGGCAGGACATGTTGGTTACATTCACATACTCATGTATATCCAATCAAATATGCAGATAAACGAGGCAGTTCTCATCAGCAACAAGTTACTTGTTATACATTTAAGGTTTACAGTTTTTATTTATTTTTTAACAAATATTTTGAATTATTATGTTTTAGTGAATATTAGATAAACAAGTATAAATTGTTGACATACAATCAACTAATTTTAAATAATTTTTATTTAATTATAAAGGATGTAAATAATTGGTGGATAGTTAAACGACCAGATAGAAACACTCTTGCAGTTGAAAATACAAAAGATCCTGATGGCATAAAACATGGTGATACTATTCAACTAGTGCATGGTATGACTAGTCGTGCTTTAAATTCTCATGATGTTGCAGCACCTGTGTCTCCACAAAATCAAGTAAATTATCTATTTTATTTAAATTTGAAATTAATTCAGGAAGTATGTGATTAGAAAAATGTATTCAATCTATATTATATCATATTTGTACATCAATCATAATCACCTAACAATACTTTTTACTATTATTTTTTCAAGGAAGTGTCCTGTTACATAGATTACAATGTGTCTATGCCTGCTCAGAATTTATGGAAAGTTGAAATAATTAATCGAGATCAATTTGGTGATGTTTGGCAGGCAATAAATTCACAAGTACATTTACACAAATAATGATAAGAATTTTAAAACTATTATTTACTTAAAATATATTAAAGGTAATACTTGTTCATATGAACTCAACACAAGCATTAAAATTTAGTGGCAGACAGTTGCCTGATTGGGGATTTAATCAACATGAAGTAGTTACAGACAAAATAATATCTCAAGACGATACCGTATGGAATGTTGAAGAACATCGCTATACCAAAAGTAATTCAATTTATGAAATAACAGTTAAATATATTTAAATGTTTTTCTATAATTTAACTCTGATCTAAGGTGAAAATGAAAAAGAAAGAGAACGTGAACTTGTTGCTGCTGAAATGATACCACCCAAAGGAGCAAAACTAGGACTTTGGGAAAGATTTTGGGAATTACAGTACAAAATTATATTTTCTTCTCCAAACACACAAAATGTCCACTCCCACATGTATAGCAGTGATCCACTTGATTGGCCTTTAATGATTCGAGGAGTAGCTTACTGGTTAAGCGAACATGATAATGTAAAAATTCTAATTTAGCTTAAAAAATTAAATATTTAATAAATAATTAATTTACTCTACAGGGACAAATTCATTTATTGGGGAATATTATTGTATGGTACTCATCAACATTTTGTATTCTATTATACCTATCATTTTTTGTTTTTTATTTACTACGACAGAGAAGACAAATTTATGATTTATCTTATGGTATGTAATAACAATGATTCTATACAGAGTATAAATTATATCATTATTATTGAAATAACTTTTAAGATGAATGGGAACAATTCAAAACAATTGGAGAAGTATTAGTTGTTGGCTATGGTTTGCATTATATTCCATATTTTTTTTTTGATCGTACATTATTTTTACATCATTATTTGCCAGCTCTTGTCTTTAAGATATTACTATGCGCTGCCTTAATACAACATGTTGCAAATATTATCAAGTATATAATTTTGAATTTATACATTTTCATTAAATATTAATATAATATATATTTATTTACAGGACAAAACTAATGCTGAGATTTATATTTCATTTAAGTCTATGTGTGTGGATTTTAAGTGTCATGTATGTATTTAAAAGGTTCATTATCTTTAGTTATGGAACAACTCCACTTACATCTAAAGAAGTTTTCAAACTTCGTTGGAAGGATACTTGGGATTTTATTATTCATAAACCATAAGATAATCTTTAAAACAATTATTACTGCAGTAAAAAGTATAGTTTAGTTGAAGATTGGCTTAATTGATAATTTATAACTGGTTCAGTTATAGTATACATAATATATTAGGATGTATTTTTATCCTATAGTGAATACATTTAAATTATGAGGCAAATTTAATTTATACAGTTTAATTAATGGATATATTACCTTAACTATTTGATCACTTTTTAGAATTTATTTGAAAGTATATTAAAAAGAATCAAATCAACTAGAAAATATTTTGATCAATAGTATAGTAGTTGTAATAAGTTAATTATTAAAAAAAAACATGTGTAACAAATTTTTTAAGCCATTATTTTCTCATCATTTTTTATTTTTAAAGCTCTTTTTATTTCTGCTTATTGCTATTGGTTATTTTTGACACATTATTTGTTATATACATAAGAATTATCTAAGGAAAAGGTAACAATTTCTGCCACAATAAATTACAAATTTATAAGTAAAGAATTCACTATTATAAAAAAGAAATTAGGTTTATTGCCTTTTGAGAATTATATATAAAAAATAAGCAAATTAAAATTGGACTAATTTGAAGTATGTGAAATATGCCTACAGTAATTCACCACCGAATCGCCACTGTAGAAAACAGTTGGGATTCACCGGCAAACTAATAGTTGGGCACTTGTCAATTGGTCAGTCTTCTTCTAAATTTACTGTAAATAATGCTCTCTTTTATAACTTATTTTAATAGAATTAATTATTTTTTTATACTACTTTTAAAAGTAACATATTCTACTTAAATCTTATATATTTATATGGTTATCAGTCATACATAGTATATGATGTTTATCTCTTATGTGTATTGAATTATTTTTTTTATCATTTTATACTGAACAGTTGAATTGTAACAAAATTGAATGTGTATATTTTTTTAATTCAAACAATTAATTTAACTTATTTATCATGCCCAAATGCATGTAAACTCAAGTATTTAATAGATTTTAAAATAAATTATGGACATCTTTATTAAAAATACTTAGATATATAAAACATGTATATAATACATTATTACTAACATTATTTTGATATGTCTTCCAGTCAAATTAAGTAGGTAGTTGTTATTTATGAAAAATATATATTATTTTTTTACAAATAGTTTTATTATCGAACAAAATAACACAGGGTGTTATACATTTATAAATGTATTAGATTATAGTATTAAATGTGCAGTATTATTAATTATTTTGTATTACTCAACAGTGTTTCTAAAATTAGTCCTCAAATACATGTTGCCTCGAACAAATCATTAGTAACTTAATTTTGTATTCATCAGTTAGTTATAATGTTAACTTATTTATTTTTTGTTTATACATTTTATTTCAAGTGACTGATTAATAATTAAATCTTAATTTATTGTTCAAGCTTTTTGTCCATCATAAACATGATATATTATTATAAAGTTAATTATAGTTACATTAAAACTATTTAATATATAAATATCCTTCATTTAAAAATAATTTTGCATTGCATGTATTTGGCAGATTAACTAGTTTCCTTCTTGAGTTAAGTTATTTAATGTATTATGTATATGTTGGCAATATTAAAATTAATTATTATTTTATATGTGTATATATATATATATATACATTTTTATGTTATAGCCATATTATGTAAATCTCTTTATGAAATTGTTATTCCTTATTTATAATATTTTTAGATCTGAAATATAATTATATGTTATAACTAAAAATGTCTTTATTTTATTATTCTAATTTTTTTTTTTTTGTTTTCTCTATGAAATGTACAATCAATAATAATAATTGCAATTTAACACTGAACCATATAATATTGATAGGTATTTAAAAGATGAATGATAATAATACTGATACAGATTACAGATGTTGAAATTAATAGAATCATTATATAATAAACATTTAAAATCATTTATATGAACTACATTTAAACAACCACATGGCACACATTTAGTATACATTTATATAGTTTTTCCATTAGGCCTCGTCTAAACAATAAAAATACAATGGACGATCCGTGATGACCAACTATGATGTCGACTGAGACGGAAAATAATAATAATGAAAATAATCTTTTTTATCATACACTGTAGTCGCTTAAAAAAAAAATGATAAATCCATATAGGCAACATCATTTAACAATCTTTAAATATCGTAAATTGGCCTTGAATTGTTGTCTCTGCCTGGCCACAACCTTGGCCACTGTTGTTTTGGCCTTCTTCATTTATTAATCCGGTTGACAAAATGACAATACGGTACTGTGTCGCCGGAAGCTGGCCGGTCGCGCACTCGTATACTCTTTGGCAGTGCCATGATGTTTTTGTAACGGTTCACCAGAATCTCCTTTTACACGCCCGAAAGACCGTTGTAGTTACACTCAAGTTACAGCGTCCTTGACATACACCATGGTCTAAGCGATGACCACATTGCGAACTATGTAACACTCACTACTTATGCTGTGTTTTTATTTTTTGCACTCATTTTCGCGTTTTTTTCGAGTATCAGCGGTCTCCATATCGTCGCAATATTCTTGCGATTCACCTCCCTGTCCCTTCCGTGGGAGTTCCTGTACTTATTTCATTGCTACCGTAACAGGATCTACCTGTTGCGTAATATCAAAATGGATCTTTCAATGAGTGCTAACAACTTTACTGGAGACTTGGAAAAGGTAATTCGTAATGCTACCTATCCACCATTGAGCAACAACGGGCCGAACGTGAGTCATGACGCAAACTAACCAGGTGTCTTCTTGCGTAGACTTTAATTTTCTCGAAGGGTTGACCTCTTACTATTTTCACAGTAATGCTGACAAGTAGTAATTCTCCCGGATACAGGCGAAAAATTGAGGCAAGAGTGCCAATTGCTTATTCATGTCCCTCTGCCGAATTTTCTCTGCTTTTACAACAAATTTAATCATTTCATTACTCTTCGATCCCAATCTGGTTATCTATTAGTGCAAGTTGTAGACATTTTTATAAATTAAATAGTGAACGATAATAATATTTACCAAAATTGAATTCAGTACCATCAACAGACAATGCAGTTTTATTATCCCGCTATGCACTTGTGACTTATGGTTGCTGAACTTACATTAATTTATTTTATAACCAACATTTAATAAAACAATTAAATGGGTGCTTTGCTTTAAAATTATTTTGCTAAAAGCTACTTTCATTGATTATAAATTTATTATTAAGCTACATGACATCATATGATTTTATGTTTTCAAAAATTCTAGTTGGTACATTTAAAGCATAAATTCTAGTCATTAAAACCATCATATTGTGGTGCCAAACTCTTAAAAAAGTATAAATTATAATATAACAACCTCAACCTTCAGAATATAAAGTATGTACATGTATGCACAATTGTACAATTATTTCTTAACCATGTATTAATTTATCCTTCATTTTCAGTAAGTAATCATACATGTTCTGGTCCGAATCGTAAACATCAAACCATAACCACTCGGTACTCCAGCCACATTTTTAAAATAGTAGTCAGACCATAGCACCACTGGCTCAAGATTTACAAAGGAATTAATAAATAAAAATAAGAACTTATGATCAGGTTTATAAAGATTGGTTTTTAGCGAGGAATAGTCTACAGTAGAATAGATTTTTCTGCGTATTCTATTGTAGTTCTTTTTTTTAACAGCTACATAACATTAAATGAAACTTTTTTGCAATTTACATCAAGTCTAATTCAATAATTTGTACTATTTTCATTTATTCCTATGAATATAAATACATTTACAATGTACCTACCTACCTACCTACATATGTTACTGATATTTGTATTAATTCTCAAGAGTGACATTAATTGATGAAATCATCAAATTATTTTAATTATTAATTTATTTAATTATTTTGATAGATAGCTACATTGAAAAGATTTGACAAATTTTCTCTAGTAGTGGAATCATTTTTAGGTTTGAAAAACATATTGTTTTAAACTCACCAAATAAACAATTTTATCAGCCCCTAAATTTGCTATTGCCCATTAATTGAATGCATTGATAATAATTACCTTTGTATAAATTCTCTAATAATTAGTGCCTTTTGGTAAATGTCGTAATACTGCCCGCTTGACAATTTTTGACTATTATTATGCAACTTTAATTTTTGTGAATGTTGTACTCATCTGATGCCCTATTAATCAATATTGGCGTAGTGTAAAAGTTGTATTTCGTACTGTTCATCTTAAAAGTGAACTACTTTTCTACAAAAACAATTTTTTACCAATGTAATCTTTTAAAATGTTTATTTTTGATTATTGGTACTTAGCTCGATACCTATACTACTTATTTAAATAAATGCATATAATTATTCATACAAAATCATGCATAAATTATAAAAAACTTAAATTATTTACTTTAAATAGATACTGTATGATTGAATACATCTACTTATAATGTAAAAAATGTATAAATATAATTGTACATTTCTTTAATATACATAGTGATGACATTTTAGGATTACAATAGGTATACATTTTACTCCTTCATTTAATTTTAGTAGCATGAACATTGAAAAAAAAATTTAAATAGCAATGAAATATAAATGTTGATCACAGTACAACCAATTTAATTAGACTTTCAATTTTTTTAGTTTATTAGTTTTAATGCAAGTTCAAGAAATATAAATTGTTGTTTAACTCTACTTTGTAGTATCTACATTATTTTTGATTTAAAATTCAACTAATAATATTAAAAAATTATAAAAATAAGTAGATATAAATATTTATTTATATATTTATTCAGAATTTAATGGGGCTAACTATTTAACAATATAGAATATGTGGTATAAATGATAAATATAAAATACACATATCATTATTCAATTACTTATTTATATTTTCAAATTAAATTATGTATATTTCCGTTGTTGTTAATTCTTAAATTATACATCAATGTTGTTGATAAATCATAAATAAAAATAAATATTATACATTGTAAATAAGTTTTCTGGTCATGCATGTATATTAGCTACCATTGGACTAAATTATAACTTTATTGTTTTAATAATTTATTTTCTAATGAAATTGTAATAAAACGTATTCAAAAAGACATTGTAATTCATCCTGTCAAAAATTATATCAATATGCAAGTCAGAAATTAGTCAAAAATAAAATAATTGATCTCATACAATAAAGTGTTTCATAGATAGCTAGTTTTCATTTTCAGTGAAACTTAAAACGTTCATTACACATTTTTGAAATTATTATGTCATATTTTTTGTACCAAAAGTTTTGAAAAATGATTAATTTTTTGAGTTCTATATTTGTAATAAATACCTAATAAGATATTATTATACTATTATTCTTATTTTTATGATTTTGAATTATTTTCTAAATATTTTTAAATGTTTTGGATTCTGTGGTGTATCATTTGTTTTTAAATAATGAACAATTAGAAATTATTCATATATTTATGTATAATATTTTAGAAGTAGTAACAACTAAGAATTTGGTAGTTTTAGAAAGGTTTTTGTTTATGAATAATTATTAAAAGTAAAAATATAATTAAATTATATGAACTTACTTAGATATTGTGAAATTTGGTTTCTTCACGTTATTTATACTTTTGCATTGTTTCTTTACATTCCTAAATATCTTGAAAAAAATGATCGTGACCCATTTGATTATATTTTATACTTGCTTTTTAAATTAAACAGAGGCGGCTGTGAATATATAATATATATATACACACTAAATACCTCTTTTAGATTTTGAATGAAAATGTATTGATTTTTTCATGTTTTTTTTTAAATAGAATTTCTAAAAAAAAAATTGTTCTGATCTTCAACTTTTTTCTTTGGTGTAGTGGCAATCTTTTTGGTAATTTTCTTAATTCCTCAACAGTTTTTGACGGAAGTGTTTCTTTTTTATTTGCATTATAGGTTGCAATTTAATGGACAATAAAAAATAAGGATTTTATTAAAGGACAATTTTTAAAGCTTTATTTTAACAATTTTAGAAAATAATTTTTTTTTTAAAATATTATCATATTAAATATTAACTATATAACTAAATAAACTATTAAATTTTAATAGTTATAATAGGTAATATTATTATATATTATATCATTTTCTTTGCTATATAGAGTATTGCTATAAAGGCATAAAGCACATCCATGAATTCAACTAGATTTAGAATACTAACTACCAAACTACCGTCATAGACTACTACTTGTTTTTACGAAAATATTTGTGAAATAAAATTAAGTGCACATTTTTATGCAAATTTGTTCTTTTTCACATCAATTCCAAGCTCTATAATAATGATATTCTTTCACTAATAAATACGACGTGATAAATTTCATTTTTATTTTCTTAGTCGACAAGTGCAACGACCCTGGAGATTGCTTAATTATTGATCTCCTACCGACTTGTTTTCTATATATTGAATCGCTTTCGGTGTAGGCAAAATATACATCCATTCATGAATATGTTATTATCGAAGTTCATTAAAACGGTCGAAGGGCCGTAAAATCAATAATATTTGACTAGCTGAGCCGCGAAATTGTTTAAAAATTCAAAATTTGAGTTTGAAAATTGAGTAATCGTGACCGTTGACAAATCAAGGAAATGTATCATACATACTTTCATGTGGCATATTATTATCATAATATGATAACGCGCGACAACATAAACTATTGTGCGCATTAAAATTTATTACGGATCGTATCTAGGCGTTGTGAAACGTTTCACCCACTTGAATTTCGATTCTCCGTGTCTTCTCAATAGTTCACTTAGCGTTATCATCATTGATTTTATGTACGCGAGAATTTTGTTTAGGTGTGAACTTCTATTAAAAAATTGTTACAGCCGTTTGTGTTACGGAATAACGACTTAACGAGTTCATTATATAGTAACGAGATTTCCCGTACTAAGTTGTAGACATAACAAAAAGTATGTATTCGTGTACAATTTTATACTTTTCTCGGTTAGCAATTTAACATTAGGCTTGTGGCAATGGCGCATTTCAAATATTTCGCTGTAGTGTTGTTAAGTTGTTGTAAATCTGTACAATACCCTCTTACCTGTTATACTGGTCTGCCTATGAACTGTTTACAATCCGTATACATGAGTGCCAATTGGTTTTGCTGTTTATTTATTATTTAGACCATATTGGCAGTTAACTTTTCTAATGCGGTATCGGGTATATATAGGGAATGTCTTGTTGTTTGTAATTAGTTATAAATATAATATTTCGCCTAATACAAATCCTTATTATTTTTGTGTATAGGTAGTTCAAGTTTTTTTTTTTTTTGGTTTATGTTCATGCTGTACTATGTAGACTGTAATTGATATTTGATATGGTTGCAGACCAATAAATATTGGTTAGGTATACTATTGGTGTTTATATTAATATAAATTTATAATTAATATAGTCTTTGTACTTATTATTAAATCGAGATTTATCTTAGCATTATTAATATTATTTTATACGATTAAGTGTGTATGTGACCGAAAGTATTTCTGATTAAGTTAAAATCGTACTATTTTTGTTGTTTCTCTACTATCTAATTATTTTAAGATTTGTGTTACATTTTGTAGAGTAAAATAACACAGTAGTATCAGATATTTTAATAAAAAAAAAATTCATTTATTAATAATTGAATCTGTAGTAAAAATCCAAAATGAAAGAAATGCTTGGTGGATGCAGCGTATGTTGTGATGATACAGGATGGACTGAAAACCCCTTGGTGTATTGTGATGGGCCTAATTGTAACGTTGCTGTACATCAAGGTAAGTTTGCTGTCATTAGCACAGTAGTTGTCACTTTATTAAAAATTGTACTATTTGTTGACACCTAGTTTTACATAGTCAATTTTAGTTAAATTTTCAAAATAGATATTGTTTAATTTATTAAAAATCTTATAACAGCTTGTTATGGAATTCGAACTGTACCCAAAGGAGAATGGTTTTGCAGGAAATGTGAAGCTTTTAAAGAAAAATCTATTAAAGTGGTTCGTTTAAAATTAGAGTCATTTAAAAACTCTTTAGAATGTAAGACTTATAGCATTACTTTCAGAAATGTGAACTATGTCCATCTAAAGATGGTGCCCTAAAACCTACTGAAAATGGGAACTGGGCTCATGTTGTTTGCGCATTGTATATACCAGAAGTTACATTTATGGATGTTACTACTATGGAACCAGTAAAATTGAGTGCAATACCCAAAGACCGCTTTAACAGAGTAAATAGTATTCAATTACCATGTATCAATTATTTTCGTCTTAATAGGGCTTGAACATTTATTTACACTTAGATTCCAATAATTATAATTCTGAAAAAAATTTTAATTTGTTTGTTATTTTATTTTGTTAGATAATACTAGTATCGTAGACTTTCATTTAATTAATTGTGAAGTTTAATAGTATTAGTGCATGTTTGTTATTTGTGTTAAATTACAGTAATAATCTAATGATTGAAATTCAATCATTTAATGTGTTAATATATAAATAAATATAATATAACTAGTTGTCATATATTTTAGTATTTATTTGATTGTATACAATGTTTTTTAATATGCATTTAATTCAATTTAATTGATTTAAAATTTTACTAACTGATTTTTACTTTAAGTATATCATATTATGTTAGTCCATATTTTTAATTTTAAACACTTGGTAACTATTATAATAAACTCAAATTACAATTTTATTGTCAGATTATTTAAAATGTTGGTAATTTTAATTCCATACACAATTATAACTTAATGTAGAGTAAATCTTCATACATTTATAAAATTAAAATTGTATAACATCAGCTATTAAAGTAATAATTACTTTATGGATAAAGGTTGAATAATCTAAGAATACAAGTAATGAAAAATAATCTGAGAAGCTTATATAATATTAGAATATTGGTATTAAGTTTATTATTGTAGACAATTATTGCATGGCATAAAGCTTAGTATTTCACTTCATCTACTTTCGCTTATTAAATAGTATTTATATTTTCTTATTTCATTCTTTATCTTCAGTTTCAAGCCCTTTTAGTAATATTAAAAATTGTACATACAATGATATAATTAAACTATATTTTAAAAGATAAAATTTATTTATTATATTTTCTTATATCATTGATACTATTTATTTTATTTTTTTCAGTTGTGTTATATATGTGAAGAAAAAAACAAAGGGCCTAAAACAGCAACATATGGAGCGTGTATGCCATGTAATAAATCTGGTTGCAAATTAGTATTTCATGTGACATGTGCTCAAAGTGCTGGTTTATTGTGTGAAGAAGCAGGAAATTATTACGATAACGTTAAATATGTTGGTTATTGTAAACATCATTATTCGAAATTGGTTAGTATTTTATTGTATTCATACACATTATCTAAAAATGTATTGTTTTATTATTACTTAAAAGTGATTATTGTTTTTTATATTTTTAGAAAAAAAGCAATAACGTTAAACCTATTGCTCCATATCGCCCACAAAATCAATCAGAAAATTCATCATCAGATATTACTCCCGAGAAACCACCATCTTTAAACACAGATTTAGACCTTCAGCAAACAAAACCTAAAAGGAAGTTAACCATTATTAATAATTTAGGTATGAGGATTAAATATTCAATTAAAATCAATTTTATTAACTTAAGATTCAATTTTTTCTGTACACATTAAAATTGAAAATATGTTCCTATAATATGCTTAGTTCAAAAATGTATTTTACTTAGTTAATATCTTACATTATTATTTAGTTATAGTATATATAAAAGTATATATCTAATTAATAACAATATATACTTAAACATTTAAGTTCAACATTTTCAATCTTATTAAATCAAATTGATTCTTATAGACTAATCTTGCTGACATATTTACTACTGAGTAAAATTTAAAATAATCAATTAACTTATATTATATTATTGTGTGTTAGATGATAAAATCACTAATGATAAGAAAATTAAAGATTCAACAACACAAAACATATCAAGTGAAGATCAAAAAAAATTAGGTCTTCATATTGTAACGACCAATCCATCTGGAAATTTAGTAATTTCAATTGGAGCAAAAGTTGAAAATAATCCATCGACTAGTAAGAAACAGAGTTTTGAAGAATCTGAAACTGAAAAGAAACAAGCTACCAAGTATCAGAAAACAAAGAATGCAATGAATATCACTAAGACAGAAGACAATCAACTTTCTAATGGGATAAAAATAACCGAAGAAACCAATTTGTACCGTATTGAAAATAAAAATACAATTATAAAATCAAGTCAGTACAATTTAATGTTTTTAGTATCATAGATGAATAGTATATTTATTTTTATTATTTTCTTCTGATAAATCTGAACATAAAAATTTAAACATATCCTAGTACAATGTTAGGTGAACAATTTGATTAATATTCAATTAATAATATTTTACAAATCAAAACATTTACCTTTAGAAGCAATTTTTTTAATATATATTAATGCTAAAAACTAATAGATAGTGATCTGTGTTATATTAATTTATTTTTTACTTAGGTGGATCTACAGTTAATTTACCCAACATGCTTGAAACAAATACATTAAAAAAGGAAACTACCGTGATTAGTGGTCCATCTTCACACAATAAACAAGTTCCAAAAACAGAAGGTCCAGATAAAAAAGTGTGAGTAAAAATGTAGATTATTGTGTTATATGAAAAGTTCCATAATATATTAATTGTGATTTTAAAATAGTACAAATGTCCCTCAAATGTTGGGAAATACATTAAATCCAACATCCAGTGTAGCACAGAAAATGGCAAATAATTTAAATGAAGAAACGGCAACAAATAGAATGTATACTAATAGTGAACCGAATTCTTCAACTAATGCACAAAAACATGTTTTACATCGTCGAAATCAGAAGCCTCGTCAAAGCCATATGGTTTGTTTATTGTGTTATACTAACATATAGTATGAAACAGAAAGTTACTTAAGACTTTATTTTATATCATTTTATCCAGTGTGTTATTTTTCCAATAGTAGTTTATATTTCTGAGTATGGATACAAATTTCAACATTACTCAATATTTAAATGTCTTTAGTCTTTCTATTTCATTATGTAGTAAAAATATATATTTTAATCGCAGTGATTATTTAAATTTTTATAGGAAACATCCCATTCTCAAGGATCTGCATGGCCTTCATTTTCAAATGGAATTAGTAATAATAATAATAACAATAACAATAACACTCATGCTCTCGAAGATTTACTTGAAAGACAATGGGAACAAGGCGGAGCATTTTTAATGGAGCAGGCCCAACACTTTGACAGTATGAAATAGTAAAATATTTTAATTACATTTTTATCTTTAATGTTTTTTGTTTATAATATTATAGTTGCTTCATTGTTAACATGCTTATATCAATTGAAGAGTGAAAATGTTAATTTAGAAGATGAACTAGCTAGTTATACAAGACGTCGTGATCACTTATTAGCTGTTAATGCACGTCTAGCGATTCCACTTGCACCACAAAGTAATTAATTTATAGCTATTGATTTATTACTTTATGACTTTTTTCTCAAACATTTTCAAAATTACTTATTTATGTGTTGTACATTGAAGATAACAGAAACCAAACACCTGCACCTACTACTAATAATCATACTGATGCTCATATTCCCACTCGTCCACCAAGATCTAATTATCAGCCTAATCATGGAAACATTGATCCATCATTACAGCATAGGTACCAAAACCATTCAATGGCCAACAGGTTTGATTGACATAATAATTGTAATAAAGCCCAAATATTTTGAATTAAAATTTCAAATTTATATATTCTAGACATCTATCTCATCAAATGTCAAATAATATCCCTGCCCAAGTAGTTATAAGAGGAGGTATCCATGAGCCAAGACCAGACAGTCGGAGACAAGTCAACCAAAATATAGGTGTATTAAATCCTAATCCTATGTTCCAGGGCACTACACAACCAGCTAACATGACTGTAAGTTACTAAAAATCAAGTATTAACAAAGTGTATTTTGAAACGTTTATAATATATTCTTATAGTTGCCACGCCATCAGATGGATGGTCAATCAAAGCGTAGTTGAGAACTCGCCAACTGCTCATGTACTGAATGTACTTCACTTTTAGCTGATTACATCTGGAAACAAATAACTTAAAAATTTACTATTCTTATTCAAATTCATTTTTAACTATCTTGTTTATAAATATTAACTTCAAATTCAGTAAAAAAAAAAATATATTCTAGGAGAATATTATTAATTTTTTATAATATCAATCCTTTAAAATGTAGAATAAAATTGAACATGTTTACATTTTTGTATTTATTAGTGAAAATTAAAATCTTAACCAAGATTTCTTATAATACTAAGTACAATAACCTTACATTTTCATATTATGAAATAATTATTTATGATTCGTGTATATTAATAAGCTTTGTCTATTATAGCAAAAATTAAATTTATCAAGTACTACTGTGGTTTTACATAAATATAATAAAAGTGTTTTCGGTTGGTGATATATTTTTTTCAACTAAAATCTTTTTATTTATTTATTTTTTAATAATTTATATGGTATTAAATAATAAATTATAACATTGATGCAAATGTGTTATATGTTAAAATAGTCCAAGAATTAAATACTTCATAAGAATAGTTTTATAATTAACACGATCATCAAATTGTTTTTGTTAATAAAATTGTGTCTCATTGAATAGAAAGATAATTATTGACCAATTTCAAAAATTAAATTGATAAATAGATTACATTTCTATCTTTCAAATTATAATTATTTATTTGCCAAATGTTCCATATTAATTAATAGTAATTATTGTTTCTACTGATTACTAGCAACTGCCCATTATTATTTTTTATTTATCTTACTGTGTTTACTATAAAATGATAGCAATTAACAAATGAATGTATTGCGATCTCTGTTTTTATGTTTATATCAAATATTGTTTTCAACTATTTGATTTCCATAAATATTTGTATTTTTTTTCTTGTTTATACAATAGTGCCTAACATATGATTTGTATAAACTAGGTGTAAGAATTTTACTAAATATATTACTTAATTTGATGAAAAATTAAATATTAATAATATTATCATATGAATGGACTATTTTTGATTGTTTTAATATGTATTAAAAATGTTTACTGAATGGTAATGCATTCAATAAGTCATTAACCCCTATTTTTAATACTATAATAAAATGGAAGATTTTACATTATTATTGGATTTATTAATTAGAAAAAGTTGTATTTCTTGCAAACCTTTTGTATCATGTTTGTATATGTAAACAAATAGATTTAAGTTAAGTTGTAAGTAAATGCTGTACTTAACAAACTTTTACGCTTGGTTATATGTATTGCCGTACTTAGCCATTAAACAAATGTTCCATGTTGCATTATTATTGTTTTGTTATACCTACATCTTTAAATATTTATGGGTTGAAGTTTAATATTTTTTTGTTTTGTTTATTTTTATTTTTAATTGTGCAACTCATAAATTTATTGTCACAATCCATTATTTTCACTGATTAATATTATTTCGTTAAGCTTATTAAAAATGTAAGAACAGGAAACTGATATATTGTTTACATTTTTATTATTTAATAAATTTAAACCTAATTTTGTAAAATATTTCACAATGTCCTTTGTTTCCTTTAATATAGAAACTGATCTATTAATTTTTATTATGATAAATTAAGGGATCACTAGTAATTATGAATGATATAAGATATATCTAAATTAAATTATAAAAGAGTGCAAGCATACATATTATAAAGGCTAACTTTGTATATTGTTTGTGGTATCAGTTAAAATGTAACATAGAAATAATTAAATAATTTAAAGATAACTTAAATAGATAGAAATTTACACAGATAGATATTCTCACCAGTAGCGAGTGCAGATTACAAAAGTTACTAAACAATATGTTAGCAACGTGAAATTTGTTTGTATAGAGAATGGGTTGTTTGTCATGTCTAATGATCTCTATGTAAGCACAAGCTGCATTTTAAAATAATTGTAAATCTAATTTTTTAATCACACATACCAAATAAAAATTACAATGATAGGTATTGTTTTAAACAGTTTTGTTTAAATAGCAGTTCATCAAAATATTACACAATTCCTTTAAATATTATTGCTATATTATAGTACATACTACAATTGTATAAAAAAATATATAGAATATTTAGTTTAGAATTAAAATGTTAATACGTCAATATACATATCAAAATCTATTGCTATATTCTAAGAAATGCAAACAGGTTGATATGGGTTATTTATTGCACTGTTATTCAGAAAGTAAATTAATTGTAAATACTACAATCTAAGTAAGTTTTTATTTATAATCGAAATCCTAATTCTAACACTTAATAGGCAGAACACTGCATTTTGAAAATTGATAGTTCAAATCTTAGAAACCTGCCTGCCATGTTAGTTAAACCAATAATTATTAAGTTTTA
The DNA here is from genome assembly GCA_025469195.1 of Chaitophorus viminalis. Lineage (NCBI taxonomy): Eukaryota > Metazoa > Arthropoda > Insecta > Hemiptera > Aphididae > Chaitophorus > Chaitophorus viminalis. The sequence goes on along the minus strand of JAIPRK010000564.1, from coordinate 71,460 downwards.
TAAAAGTAAAAATCAGTTGGAACAATACGTGGTTTAATAGCGATTAATTTTTAAGTTGAACCATTTTAATTACCTAGGTTCCATTGATAAGTGTTGATTTTCAAAAGTTGAAATTCCGCATGAGTTTGCTTTATCTTGATAAAATGACTAATGTTTAACTGTATGTAATCAACTTAGCCATTAGCTATGTGCCTGAACACGATCACCTTTACGCCCCGCAGTATCGTATGCGACACGATTCGACGGTTCACCGATAGGTCCAAGTTCGTCAACCACGTTTCGCGCCCGCAGTGGTCGATTCGTTTCCATTTGCGACAGCGATAACGACTAATACCAATTTTTTTTTGCTTTCGACGAGACCGATACGGGTCGGCGGGGGTCCACTGTCTGCGAATAACACGTGTTGACGTATTATTATGTAACCGTGCACAAAAACGTCTTTGTCTTACCCAGTGCACCGTGCGCGTCGGACTGATAATAATCGTGCAGTTCGATTCCATAGGGGAATACGCCTAGCTAACAACTATAATAAGGTATTTATACTTAGTTGAATTCGTACAACGACCGTTCGGAATGTCCGGATACTAAAACGGTCGACGATAATCATTTGTATTATTTACAACAATAGATAATGATAATAATATATATTTTAATCGAATTGGGAAAACTAGATTCTAATGTTTAATTTCTCGACGAAAACTAAACATTGAGTAATATTAGGTGAAACGGAGGTTGTCCAACATTTTTGGTTGGTTGTTCGATAAAATCGTATTTCTCGATTTCGCTTCGCCTCGATTTGACTATGTGCCATCAAATCGGTTACGTCGTGTACGAAAATCAAACGATGAAACGAATTGTATGGAACTATAAAACTCAAGTGATTGCTGGTAGAGTTCAACAAGTTCAAACAACCAACAGGTAGACAAATTATTATACTTGGGTAACAAAAAAATTTAAAAGACGCGTTTGAGTTTGACATTGTTTTGGATAACAACAAAAACACTCGATAAAAAGATTATTTAATTACCTACTAAGTAACTAGGGATGTTTATTATTTTAATCTTCTTGTAAGAGTTAAATAAATTATTAATTTTATTTATTGAATAATGCGTTTAAATGAGTTCTGATAAGAATTTATCTCATTGAAAATGCGAGATTAAAAAATAAAAATTAATTTTCAACATTATTTATAATATTTTTTGTTTCATCATAATTCAAAAATGTTACTTATCTTCTTAAAGGCTTCATTCAAAAAATAGTGACCTTTATTTTTAATTATAATTAGACTAGAATATGAATAGATATTAGGTAGGCTTATATATTTTTCAGATCTTAGAAATAAAAATTCTAAATTTCATAAATCATAATTACCTGTTAAATTTACTATTGTGTGTTTTAATTGTTGATTGATCACACTTATCTACATACAATACACTTGATAGCCATTCGATTACATTCATATATCTTTCTATACATAGGTATTATTTAATATTTCCACGTAGGTAAATCAATAAATTCTGAAATAAATTTATAAACGCTACCATGAAAGAATAACAAAAACAAATATACTTTACACGATATTTGAAATTCTTGGTAATTAAGTTTTGCCGTCATTATCCAATTATTATTTACAACATTTTAGACATAAGTTTTTCTATATACTTTATGTTGCTATAAATCTATATTACCAAAAGATAATGAGTAAATACATTTAAATGTATCCTAAAAATTAAAGATATTTGCTGGTAACCTTACAAATATATTATTTTCTTCTCCTTTGATGTGCCGTCGTGCTGGTATAATTCTATTTTGGACAATGGTAACTTCGTATCAAATCACCCTTGTAAACAATTACTATTTTACATCTTTACGTTTCTACATATTGGTACCAACAGGTTGGTAGTAACGTATAAATTAAAATATTTTTATTCAATTAGTTTTAAATTTAATTTTTGTGTGGCTTGAATTTCAATTTTAAAGACATTTATATTATTAGTATATATTATTATTCACATTACTGGAACTACAAACTTTCGTAATGTAAACAGATAATCCTAGAGTTAGGATTAGGTAATTGGTAATTAATTGTGAAAACTACATTCGATTAAAAGAATCTATAAATTAATTTGATATAGGTGATAGGTAAATCTTAAGGTTCATTGGATAATGGAAATGAAAAAAAGCCAACAACTAATTTTTTGGGATAACAGAAATTTTTTTTATAAATTTTATCATACTTAATAATTATTTTTACTGATGATCATTGATATTAAATATGTTATATTTATTATCTATGGGCGTGTTGAAATGTTAGGACAAATTCATGGTCAGCGGTAAGCCCATAGAAAAATTTAATAATGGTAATCTCAGTTAATTGCGGCTCTATGAAATTTATTCTATTATCAGCATTATATTATAATTATTAAGTTTTTGACAGTTGAATACCATCATCACAAAGACATAAATGTGTACACCTAAATATGTTACCTAGTAAGTTATATTTTATGCCAACCTATTTGCTCAATTTTTTATTATTTTTTTTTTTTTTTTGCAGTTTACTAGTGACTATAAAATAAGTATATATTTTAAGGTTCTTACTATTTTTTACTATAATTATCTATAATTTATAAGAAATATCTTATCCAAATGAATAATTTCACCTTTGTGTCAATTTAAACTGTATTAACTGGTAACAGCACATACAATAATGCTTTGTTAAAATCATTAAAAGGGTTATTGGTACAATAATAATAAAATATCAATAATTTTTAATGTAATAAAATTATAAAATTAATGAATTATAAATCAATTAACACTACTACTAAATTGATAAAAATTGGTTGTCTATTTTATTAAGGCAGTTAGTAGTCAAAAAAAAATAAATAAAAACCACACCTGAAACAGGAGTCTGCGCGTCCTATGTTAATAATACTTGGTATTATGCAGATATAGAGCGATATTACCACAGTTTTATGGTTTATTATTTAAATGTATTATTAAAAGTGATAATAAATTGTTTGTTTTAATAATAATAAAACTATATAAGTAGAACCTTTACATTGAGATTGCATAAAATGAATCCCATCAATATTTTTTACATTGATAAATGTAGGAACAAAGAAAAAAAATAATTACTTTTATACCTACCATAATTCAAACTTATCCTTTTAAGGACTTTCCTCGTAATATTGTAACCTATGATTATTAATCTTAGTTACTTTACGGCATATTAAATATAGGCTTATACCTATACCTTATACCTTTATAATTTTCTGATCCTAGGAATAAAAATTCTGAATTTTATAATTCATTTGGCTAAGAACCTGCCAGATTTAGAATTAGTTCTGAGGCTTGAAATTTTGCTGCTCTTAAAATGTAAAAAAATGTATTTAGCCAATTTTTTCCTGATTTCTATAACCATTAAGAATTTGTGTATTTTAGTTAAATTGCCTTTAGAAATTAGTTTTTAATAAAAATTGCAAATTAAATAAGTACAATCAAACTTTAGTGATAAAAAAATATTATTGACATTATTCAAACTCAATAGATATAAAGAGATCAGTTTAGTGTCTTCAACAATATTTGTTGTTTTATACATTAAGGGTTTAATCTATAGAGACCATAGTTAGATCTTACAGACTTATTTTAAAATTTTTAATAATTACCATTTCAGTTTTATTTTCTTAGTTTTTAAGGATTTTATAAATTATAATCATTTCAGTATTTTAATTTAATTTTTTTATTGTATTTTATTTGCTTACTAATACAAGTTATTTGAAGTTCTATTAATAGAAGTTATTATATTGAATAACTTTTCAAAATAATAATATTCTTAATATGTTTTATAAAATAGGTATGAAAACCAAGCATTAATTTACCATGTATTTTTCTACAGGTAGTTATTTTAATTGCAAATATGAACTATTAACAAAACACTATAAATAGAAATCATTTAAAAAATACTATTTACTTCATTATAAAAATTCAGGAATAACTAATGTTATGAAGTTAAAAGTCATTAAAAATAAGTTTCAATAACTTTGAACCACAGCCTATAAGCCCTTATGGTCTTGCTTTTTTCTATTAATCAAGCTCTAGTTTTTTTTTTTAAACAAAATCCAGAATTCAACATCAGGAAATCATATTAGCTTTATTAAAAATACAATTGCAAATAAGAATATAATAATTTTATAATTTTGAAATGTGTGTATAAGTAATTATTTGTTATATCTTAAGTATAGTATATTTAATATTGAATTAATATAATATGGCACATGTGATTAACATTAATTAATAATTGATGTAACAAAAAATGTATATTCCTCATATTTGGAAGACAAAATTTGCACCAATTACACCTGTTAAAACAAAAAACAATAATGATGTAACTGTTTTTAAATTATTTTATAAATAATAATTTAAATAATATTCAAATTTTAATATTGTTTTTTAACATATTTTAATCATATATGTTTAAGATAAGGAAAATAATTTTGACTAAATATATAAAAAATGAGTAAAAATGTTTTTAACAGAATACATTTATTTTATACAATACTAACCTCAACTATATTATTTATTTTCATTTTTTAGAGCTGGAAGAACTCTTCTTGTCGTTGTCAGTCTTTTTCCCATACATAAAAATGTCGACATAATCGTGTGGTTTCTGTAATTCTATCTGATCATTGATTGGCTTTTTCAAGACTTCAGTTATCATAAATGGTTTAAGCCATAATGCTGTTGTTGTATCTTCTAATGTATGCAAACTTTCTGGATGATAAAAATAAATACTATCCAAATTCACATTTCCAGGAAAAAATTGACTATTATCTAAAATGTATTGATAAAAATCACTCGTAACCATTCTCGGAGCCATCTAGAATAAAATATTATTATTACTCATTAAGTTTTTAGGTATTATATTACTTAAGTATTATTTACTTCAAATGGAAAATAATTCTTTTCTGATACTTTATTAATTCCCTGTATGATATTGAGTCTACTTTTAATAAAGGAAAATCTAAAATCAGCCTGTAATAAAAATTAAATCAAAGAACATTAATTTTAAATAGATATTAAAATAAGTCTTAAATGTAAAGTAGGTATACATACATCATAGTATGTGCATGGCATATCAAGCCATTCGAGGATGTCCAAAACGTAAAATTTTTTTAATTGAGCACTATATACACAGTCTAAAACTGTTTGTATGTTACATGATCGAAGATAATTACATTGTAACTGTTGTCCATATGGAAGCAATGACTCAAAACAATTAATTGTTATTCCAGATTTAGCAATGGCCTTAGTTTGGCTCTGTAAAAAAAAAGTTATGGACATATATTATTTAAATTCATTTCTAAGTTAAACTAATAACATACATTTTGAGCAACAACATAACAACGTATCCCATCTGGACATAATACTGTTATCCAGCTATCAATATCTTCAGGAACTTCAAACATTAATTCTGTTTTCATCAAAGGCAATGCATGTTTTCCTTTTATTTGATTGATCTCAGCTTCAGTGTTATTCTATAGTAATAAATGGTTATTGGTTAATTATAATTATGTTATCTAGTATGAAAATAATTATTATTAAGTTAAAATTAAACTTGGTGCTTATAATAGTAACTAAAAAGTTTTTGTACCTGCACTTATATTATATTTTTGAATAAATTCATAAGATAATGTGAAAAACCTGAACTTTATTTTCTCGATTAATATTGGAATACACTTATATTCTAATTTTATAGATCTTATCAGTGGTATAGTCAGGATTTTGAAATAGGCGAAGGGGCCAAAGCCAAAAAATAAAATCAACCAGCATTAAACAATAGGTAATAATTTGATATATTGACTTAATTTAATTAAACCAATCTAATGAAAGAAGACATCTGTAAAATGTTGAACTAAAAATTTGAATGACTTCTGCTTCAGATATTTCTTCAGATCTATTTATCTTTGTTGTAGCTAACCCATTAAGCCTTTCTTCATTCATCGTTGACCATAAATAATTTTTCAGTAGCTTAAGAATGAAAAATCTGTGTTCCGGTGTTGCTGATGTTACCGGTGACATTGTGAATAATTAAAGTAACAATTTTACATTTCGTAATAGGTCTGATTATCTAAACAATAATGTAATGCTTCTATTGCCTATTCAGGGTTTTCTAATTTATTGTCTTTCCATTGGTTTCGCCATATAGGTATTATTTGGGACTTACTAAACCATTTTTAAGAAAGATCATTTTCACAACTTTTTGCAGCTTGTAATATTGACTCATTGCTGTATAAATTAAAATTGGCAGAAATTAACCCTTCAAGTGTTATAATATCTTCTAATTTTTTATTGAATCTTGTTGTAGTTGTAAAATAATACTATCAAGAAAGGGAATAAATAATAATATTTGATAATAATCTTCAGGATTATTTTTTTGTATGTTATATTATTGTCGATTAGTCTGTCTTCCACAAGTACAGAGAAATTTTATTACAATATTTGCTTTTTAAGCAAGTAAATTCACATAATTAAATATTTGTTTGAAATTATTATCGACATCGTCTCAAACAGCATCTAAATCTCCCTTTACTACAGATACATCTGCTTGATAAATTTTGTTTTTTACTCTGTAAAATTTGGCTTAGATTCAGTGTATATAAAAAACAAGTAACGACCACTTCTAATGCAACTAAAAATTCACTTTTTGTTATAAAATTTTCTAGCATTGTAACCGTACTTGATATTTCTGGACATGAGTCAATACATTTTACTTTTTCTAATGCAATAATAATGAACGTATATAATTCCTTAAAAGTCATTATGCCTTTCAAACTACGTGTCTCACAGATTGTCTTAAGTTTTTTTTTCTCTTTACAGAACTATATTTAGTACAAGTACCAATTTTATACTTGTTAAATTGCGAACATGATAAGGCTAATGGGGGGGGGGGGCATTGCCCTTCCCTCTCCCCCATGGCTACGCCACTGGATTTCGTATAAAGCTATTGAATAAATTTTAACAAAAAAAAAAAAAACTTAAAACTATAAAAATTAAATCTTGAAAAAAATAATCTGAAATTATATTATGCAGCTGTATTAAATAAAAAGTGATTGGTAGAAAATTTCAATTTTCGTTTTGATTTTTAATAAAATATATTATTTAATGATTATTTAAATGATAAAACATGATTAAAGCATTTTATGGAGACAGCCATAATCATTTAAGAATGATACAATAATATAAGTTATAATCAAAATAAAAAGATATTTATTTACACAAATTATCAAATCTATATAAAAAATAATAATTTATTGGAGACAAGGAGTATTCTATTTCAGATATCTTATGTATGTTACTAACAATGATGCTTTACCATATTTATTCTACCGTATATGATAATTTGAATCTACTGGCAAATACTAATATAAAAAAATTAGACCAATTAGCCTGCTAAAATTAAATCACAAAATTACTTACTTTGTTATTTGCAGTCATCAATTCAACATAATCAGCACTTTCTAATTGTTTTTTCTTATTCATTTGTTTTTCAAGTTTTCTGAAATATTGCATAAATAAATTTTAACAAAAAAAGTGAGGATATAAATATGTGTACCTATACTACTGTTTTTCAAATCAAGAACTTTAAAGTTTAAATCTTTTAATTTTTATATCATTTTAATGTTAAATTAAAGTATTTTTAAATTTTACTATTCAATAAAATACATATAGCAAAATTTAATAATATTAACATAAAATGAAAATAAATTTTAAAAGTTGTCACCCACTTAATGTTTAATCAATCAATTAAATTTAATTGATAAATCAATAAATGAATCTAAAGGTGTGAAATACTGTCAAATCGATTATTCGGGTTCATATAATCCTTGTTTAAAATAATCTATTGTTTACATTGTAGCATACTTTTCTTTTACTATCGCTAACATGTCTAAATAAATGTATGATCTAACATATTTTACATTGTTTATATTATGTATAGTGTGTATAAGAGTATAAGCTATAGAAATGGTAACATTTCTAAAGTAACTCATACAATCACTTAAAATTAGTATTAAGTTAACCTTGTTTTGCTTTATACTTGAAAACCTTTGTATCATCTTCCGGATAATCAAGAAGTGAACTGTATTTTTTTTTCTTTCAACCTCATTGGATGAATCATGTATATGTATTAGAGTTGATAGATATAATATGATCAGGTAAAAATATTACAACTTACTGTTTCAATACTTCTAAAGTATTTTGTCGTTGTTTAGTTAATTTAAATACAGCGTTTTTCAGGCTTTTGTGTATAGTTTTGATGCTTATGGTTTTCAATGACCAAACCTCAGATGATTCCATATCCATTTAATCTAATGTTACATAAATTGTTTTATTTTATTTGCAGGGATATAGTTGATGATCATAAAATGTATTCATGGTACTTACATAGAAAGTGATCACTATCGAAAACGGAACGACAACAATCAAATGATTCAGCAATAATTGTTTGACTTGTACCAATAATCAACAGTTGAACCAGTTAATACAATGGACATAAACACACCAACGGTAGATAACTTAAAACCCGTTTTCACATAGAACCTCGATTGATGTTTTGTTGTTATACACGTCGAAACGTTTGATGGATCTTGTAGGGCATTTCCTGCGAAGCTGAGCTATTGGCTCATAATACGCGAGAGCAAAGTGATGAATTACGTTCGCACGCTTGCGAGACCGATGCTATTATCGTTCGTAGCAAATTATTAGTGCCTCGTACTACCAGACACGATGCCTCGATACGCCGACTTGAAACAATGATGATGAAGTGTTCGCGGGAAAGCAATGGAGTAAAACAACGATTGCCGTTTGGGTGCAGTACACAATGACGGTGCACAAACTAGAAGTGCTCAGACGTTCATTAGTACCAACTGCCCGGAGGTCACCTAATGCGGGTATGATTGGGTTTTCTCAAGGTATCACGACAGTCTTATCATTGTGACGCAACGAAAAGAATTTGTTGGTGGGGGGAGGGGGTGCGCTGTGATATCGTTTTCGAGCAACAAGTGGTTACTCAGCAGCTAAACACAGGTGCTATTCGGCACTGTATTTTGCCATTTTGGACCTCGTCTCGTCGCACGAAACGGTCATCGCATTATCCGAAAACAGGCTGTTTTTGGACTCCAGAGTACGTTCTCAGCAGATATTAATCTCTATGTCCGAAACGCCGTCAACACAAATATTCAATACCTGCAATCGAACCGTACAAGGGATGATTACTGGCGCTCAAGTCTCCTGAGTTGGTTTGCATTCAAACAGTGCGTTTTTTTCCCCAATTTAAACTAGCATCCTGGACTAAATTTCTGACAATGCTGTCGTTGAATAGGCTGATCAGCGCTAAAGTCATAACGACATTTGTTTAATACGACAGTCAAGTCCCCCCTCTTATCAGCTGAACAACTGTCTAACCTCTGCCAACGTTAGCAATTTTTTTGCAATATTTCTTAGATTTGGCAATCGAATTTTTAAAGACAGAAATACCTGTTCCCGACTTCGTTCAATCGACTCCTAACCTGTGCAATATTTTGCAAATTATTTGCAACAGAATTATATTCTTTAGAATTTACATTTGTATACATTGGAGATATCGAATTTTCAGAGGCTAGGGGGCCATAATAATATGACTGTCCTATGTATGAAACGTTCATGTTTCCTAAGCTAAATTTCGTAAAGGTTGGATAAAATTATTTTGATTTGGCAAACAATTTTGAGAATTTTTATACAAAGGTTCGCATACCCTTCACTTTCTTCAATCAAAAAGTTTTTAAAAGTGTTTGAATTTTAAACTTTGATACAACTTGACAAAAATCACCGAAATCAGTAACATTTAGTAATAATACAAATTGGAAATCTTTAAAAATTTCTATTTATATACTTGAACCCTAACAAAGTTCTCGTCTTAAGTATTTCTTCGTAGGAAAAAAAGTTTTTCTAGAAAGTCACTATAACAAAATATATAACATATACTCACTCTAATATATATTTTATTCTATACCTTATGGCACTTTTTACTATTTAGGTTGAACTTTTAAAATAAAACAAGAAGTTAATCAAGGTTATTATGCCTTTACTTTACATAAAATATGTATACAGTAATTATAAAAAATATTCGTTCGGTGTCATCTATAAATATGTAATATGTATCTAAATTTGAAGATTCCGAGAGAAACAAAATATTCATTTCTATATGTTATATAAATATTTTTTTTATTTTTTTTTTGTGTCAATATGATTTTGCATGAAGGGCTTGAATTAATCATCACAAAGATATGAGATGCATGATAAAAAATATAATTTAGTTGGTACTTAGAGGGGCCGTTTTATAAATTTTTCAAGTATTTCCGAAAAATTGAGAAAAATTATGAAAAAAAAGAAACAAAATTTCCGACACACTAATTAACAAAATTCATTGTAATTTTTCGTCACAACCCAAAAACTAATCGTCATATTCATTTAATATTTTCATTAAATCTTTATATCACCGTTCGCTACAGATGGTATAGTATTCAAAAGTTTTCAACTTTTTTCTTCTATTCATACATAATTGTTACTTTATGTTTTCTTAACATTTTTCATAAAATGTCGATAAAATTATTTTGGTAAAACAAAATTTCTTGAAAATTACATACTAAGTATATTATACGTATCTCTTATCAGCTAATAAATAGTTTAGGCCGTTTAGGGACTATTACAAAAATTTAAAATTAAATAAAATTTTAAAAACCCGACAAAGAGTACTAAAATCATAGCAGATCATCACAATGATAGGAGGTTATTGATAGAAAATAATGTCTTTTTAGTATTTAAAGGGAATTGTATAAAATTAATTTAAAATGTTCTATGAATTACTTAACTGTTTTCCGAATAATTAAGAAAAACCGCCGAACAATTATAAAAAAAATTGAGCAGTCGCGAACACCAGACAGATGTAAAACATCGAATGTTTTGTAATTTAATTTTATGATTTCAGTATAGTTTAAAATTTCTTTATATAATGAGTTTATCAATGAGTATTGAGCATATCTAATAGATTTATCATCAAACAAATTTTGCAATTATTATTGATGATAATCAAAATCTGAGGGCATTAAATATGATTTCAATAATTTAGGGTGAAAGTGGAAACATTACATTTGAAAAATGCAATTGTCTATTGGTTCTAATCATTTATTAATATAAGTCTGAACAATTATAAAACATTCAACAATTAAAAGAAATTAATTTTAAATTTAAATAATGCAGTAATAAAAAGCATTAAATATTGCCTACGAAATCGTTATTTTAAATAAAACAAGTGTCGGCTAGTATTATAAGTTTTACGTAAATATTATGTGGTATGTAGCGAGAACAAATAATCTGATCTTATAACTTGTATGTATTGATACAATTAGATTCCTGCATTAATAGGCAAATACGTATTATTGAAGTGCATTATGTTTAATATTTACAATCAATAAAATACATATTGATATACGACATATTTTATAATTTTATCACATCAAATAAAAATCTAACTCAAGAGTATCCACATTACATGCAGACACATCAATATATGTATATGTCTTCTTGCTAATGATTACAGTTGACATGGGAATGTCGAGGTTAATTGTTTGAGCACTGCAATTATCGTTGGATTTGGTACTAGGTATGAGAACTAGGCTATAGCCTATAGGTTACTAATGTATTACGTGTAAAAAATAAAATAAACTAGTTTCAAAAATAACGTGTATTTATTTTTGTACATCTTTATTAAGTAATTTGATTCCGATTATTCCGTCACGAACTCGGGCACACAATGATACAACCACTGTACATAACTGACGGAAGAAAACAGATACGGTACAGTAGTAACGGACTGATATTAGTGAAGAGTGTTATATTATACATACCTATTATATATTATGAAAAGTTATGAACTGAAAATTTAAATACTAATATCTCCCGCCTACCTATATCGTTGACCAACTATATCAACCAGTATAAGTTATATTAAAATTTATATAATTTATATAATGTATTATCTGAATCGTCATTCGTCAAAAAATATACTCCGCACGGCTGTGATACAGCAGCATATAAAACATTATGTTTTATGACAACGGGTTAAAGGTCATATGCACTCGGAGAGAGGGGATCGCCGTGATGAGACGGATTAAGCAAACTAATCACCGCGTCATTACATCAATTGTAGGCAGGGTTGCCAACCGTCCCGATTTTTAGATTTATTTTCCCGCGTCCCGATCAAAATTTATGCGGGACATAAGGAAATTACCAATTTATCTCTTTCTTCAATTGTATAAATGTTAAAACTCTAAAAGCATGTATTATAAATATAAACAAAACAATTTATAATCAACGATAAAATGTTTCATTCGTTATCGAGTACATTACTTATTTGTAAATAATATCTAACCAATTACCAAGATATACGTAGATTGTAGATATGTTTATTTTATCTGTATAGTAATCAGTAATAGCGTTTTATTATTATGGTATAATATGCTGTATTGCCATCTTCAGTTACGTGGTGCTCACGGTGATGTGATGACATTATAGTTTGTGCTTAGTATATTGTATAATAATTCGTTCGATTAATATCGTATTCAGCTTATTAATATTTGTCCGTGCATTTTTCGATTAAAGTACTTTTTATTGGTGTACGGTGTGTGCATATAATAATGAGTGACTCTGAAGAACAAAATATTACTCATACTCCACCAAAAAAGGTAAAACGTCTTTGTACTTTTTGTGATGTATGGTTAAGTTCATATACTTGGCTTAGAAAATCAGAAAATAACAATTTGTATGGTAATTGTAAGCTATGTAAGAAAGACTTTTTAATTACTCATGGTGGTAAATCTGATGTGCAACACCATGCAAATAGCGTTTCCCATAGACAAAAAGAAAGTTCTAGTAAACAATTATGTACAATAAATTCAATTTTTTTACCAAAAATACTTCGGAAAGTCAACAAGTTAATTTGGCGGAAGTTTCTAAAATTTTTCATAATATAAAATATAACTTATCTTATAATTCTCTTGATTGTAATTTTAAGTTGGTTCCTAAAATCTTTTCCGATTCAAATATAGTCAGCAAAATATCTTGTGGTCGTACTAAAGCTGAAGCTATTGTACAAAATTTACTTGGGCCGAAAGCAGAAGAAATTGTAGTTAACGCCTTACAGAATATTTCTTACTTTTCAGTTGCTACAGATACATCTAATAAAGGAAATAGAAAAATGTATCTAATTGTAGTTCAATATTTTTGTATGCAAACTGGATGTCAAATAAAATTATTAGATTTTTTTGAACAAGCTGGCGAAACTGCTGATGGTATAAGTAATTCGGTTCTATTAACTTTGGAAAAATATAATATTAATATATCAAAAGTATCAGCATTTAGTGCTGATAACACAAATTCTAATTTCGGGTGATGTAGATCAGCATTTACTCTTTTACAATCACATAATAAGAATATTTTTAAATCGGGTAGCTTAGCACACGTAGTGCACAATACTTTTCGAAAACCTTTAGATGGTTTGGATTTTGATTCAGAAACTTTGGTACTGAAAATATATGCACATTTTTCTGTATCAGCATCCAGACGCGAAGATTTAAAAGAATTTGTTTTGTATGCTGAGTTAGAATGGCAAGAATTAGTTAAACATTGTCCTACTAGGTGGTTATTAATTGGCCCAGCGATCCAAAAAATTCTCAAGTTTTATCCTGCCTTGATATCTTATTTTATTTCTCTTGGCAAAGACTGTCCAAAACAAATAAAAAAACTTTTATTTTTTGAAGAAGACGAGTCAGAAATTGATCATTTATAAAAACTAAGTGCTTACGTATTTGTGCCAATGTTTCTATTATGTTTGAAAAATCAAGTATATTACTTCAAAAGTCTGAGACGAGTTCCCCCGAGATATATTACATTATAAATGAGTTAAAAACTAATATTTCAACTCGTATAAATGAACAGTTTTATGGTTCAAATTTCATCACATGTAAGAATAAATTATCAGTATCTAACATAAATACTATAAAAAAAACTTTGATATGTTCTACAAAACTGCATTTATCTAATCATTTTGATTATGAATATTCACCACTAAAATTTTTGGAACCACTTTGATTAAAATCAAATTTGTTGCTTTAACAAGATGTTGCAAATATATTTGAAGTATTTGGACTAGTTGATGTAATTTCTTTAGATGAAATATTTGAAGAATTTACAATTATCAACTCAGCTATACCAACTGTTAGCTTAAAAAATAATTTAACTATTTATGAAAAATGGTTAGAACTTTTATCAATTCCGAAATTAAAAAATTTTGGAATATTATTAGAATTTATTCTAAGTATTCCACCATCTAATTCTCATGTAGAGAGGATTTTTTCGGTGATGAAACTAAAATGGACAGATGTTAGAAATCGTTGTTCAGTGGACTTAATTAAAAACGAATTAATGTGTTATCTATATATATATTGTCTTCCACAAATAGTTCCTGTACTGATTTCGTGAACTTAGTGAAAGATGATACAGCTTTTTTGAATGCCGTGAAGATCCAGAATAAATACAATTGGAAAAATTAATAATTTACAATTTATAATTTATAATATTTTTTTTTTATTAAAAATTCCGTCTAAAATATTATTATTATTTTATTAATCATTATGCTTGTTATACAATTTATAATAATAAAGTATATACATATAGAGAGCAAATATATCCGTATATTATACTTATATCTTAAATTATAATATATTATGCCAGAAATAATTGCCTTTATAATATATTGAAACCTTAAAAAAATGTTCTCATATTGGAAAAAAGTCCCGATTTTTTTAACTAGATAGTTGGCAACCCTGAATTTGTAGGTCTCATACCCGTACTGCGTTTAAGATGTTTCACAGTAGAATGAAAACATTAACTTATGTCGAACCGATCGATAAAATCGATTGTAATTAAAATCTTATAGCTGTCATTGCGACTTAAAATATTCATATATTCCACCATTAGCTATAGTTGGTATAGTTTTTAAAATTTTCAACTGTTAGTAATTCATTGATATTTGGAAATCTCAAGTTTTCTTAAATTTTTTCATAAAATGCCGACAACATAATTTTGGTTGAACATAAATTCTTGAAAATGATCAAGTGATATCTAGTGTCTTATGTAGGTATATTTTATTTTTCTTACAAGTTTATAAAAAAAATATTAGGTTGTTTCAAAAATTTAAAATCTTATATTTTGAAAAATAACAAAAATCATGAAAGTATGCAACATTTTTGTAATTAAGAATTCCCGAAACATTCAATTTTAATACTACAAGCTTTGAAATTCAATAAATGTTTCTTCATACGTTTAATTCTGTAGTCGTTATAATGTTTTGACGAAATCGGGTATTGCAACGAATTTTGATCAGATATATAAGGTATATATCAGTTTATTGTTGTTCTTTAAATATTAACCGTAGAGACTTGGAACATTTACTAAGTACTTATTTTAACATTTTATAGACATTATATAGTCATCTTTAATTTTTAAAATACTATTATCTTTCAATTGTCCTCGTATGTATCTAATCTGTTTTGCAAAGTATATTTACAAATATTAGTAATATAAAGAGTAGTCAGAAATACTCCTTACGTGATACCGAAATCAATTTATTCCTAGGCTAATTTGTTATTTTTGCTTTAAATAATTCAGAAAAAATAAATTTCATGTTTGAGGAACACAAACTACTTACTAGTAACTACAAATATACCGAATGTACATGAATAATATTAAATACTTACATAGTAATATCTATAAATAGTTAATATAAATGTAAAAAA
>JAIPRK010000564.1:0-55470 GCA_025469195.1 Chaitophorus viminalis | reverse complement strand
AAAAATAAATTTCATGTTTGAGGAACACAAACTACTTACTAGTAACTACAAATATACCGAATGTACATGAATAATATTAAATACTTACATAGTAATATCTATAAATAGTTAATATAAATGTAAAAAATATTATACTTACATCATCTGCCATCAATTGATTTAATGAAAGTACAAATTGAAACCAAATAACTTATGACTATAATTAGCAGCATCAGCTATATTCTCAGACATTATATTTAACACACTGTGTAGATAATGAGTTACTAATATATATACATAGAATTATATATATAAGTAAAATTATCGTATTAATTATAGTACAATTTACATAATTATTTTACATTGTATAATGTACATTTATATACAAAATTGGTATTATATTAGTATATCCTAGTGTTATTACATCTGTGTGAGAATATTGTAGAAAATCTGGAAATATTTCAATACATAGTGGATCTTCTTGTAGCTCAAAGACATTTAGGAATGAATCACTCGATGTAGAGTCCACAAGGTTAATGAGATACTTTGATCAAAAACATAGAATCTCAGAATATTATAAAATCATCTCAAGTACATCACTAAATAAAGATAACATTAAGCGGTGGTCAGGAAATGATATTCCTTCAACGACAAGAGTTATATCAATTAATTTTTTGTTAGAATAAGCGTTTTGAATTTTTTTTCAGTAGATAATTATTGAAAATGCCATTCTAAATCCAAATGATAAAATAAGATAAATAAATATTTTATTTAGAACTTACATCATTAAGCATAGCACATGAATGATCCATTTCATACATTGCTATCTATCTTCAGCGATTTCCAAAGACATACTTAAATCAATATGCCAGATTAAAAGGCTGTAGAACTTAAACTTTTACGATATTTTAATAAGTATATAAAATTTTATAAATTCATACCTTATATATCTTATCAGCCAGCAATGGTGCATGCAATGGTTTCCATTGCAGCACTTTATGGTTATTTTAACCTGTAAGTGTTGTACGCGATTTATACTCACACAAGTTGTAAGCTAGACGTATTAAACGATTTACCAACAAATATTCAAATTTCAAAGTGCCATAACACTGATTTGTGGTAATTTATTTTTGGCGCCATAATTTATAAAGTGCAAAAATCGCTTAATAGCTAAACTATATCAAGAAGTATTCCTATGATTAATTTAATATAATACACAACGCACAATATTGAGGTATACAATATTATTTTTTTTCTTTTAGTACTTAGTAAACTAATGAAGTATAAATAATTATAATTACAAGAAAAGATAAAAAATAATAACTATTAATGTAAAAATGGTTTAGAATTAAGTGTTTTGTTTTTTTTTAACCTCCTAGCGGTCGCTAGGGGACTTCGGGAAAAACTGTTTTATTTAATTAAACTTTTCGATAACATTAGTAAACAAATCAAAATAATTCCAGATATGCAGTATGCATATTATTATCCTTCATGGAAACCGGATTCCAATTAATCATGGACAGTCTTTTAACTGTGACACTGTACGCAGTATACATTTTCAATGTACAAATGTATTGGAATAACACTATTCATTAGAGAAATAATAATAATTATGACAAAATATACACAATGGCACTAAGGAGAAATGAGAATCTAAACATAAAAATAGCTGTTAACCTATAGGCACCATCGAGATAGATTCTTTATCTATATGTTTATTGTTTATCTATCTTGATGCCTATAGGTATTCGTATTATATTATTATAAGGTAATATTAAAATATTATAAATCCATTCATCATAAAAAATTATTGCTTCGTTGTCGATCAATATATCTGTATCTTTATTATTGAGAAATTGACTCCTAGATTTACTCATGGTGATTATGAAATCCTCATTATTTCTCATGCAATATTTATTTTTTACCAAGATTAACCTAGAAAATTATATTGTTCATACTAATTATTTATTCAGCAAGAAAAAAAATCAAATTTATATTAGAAAATTAATTTTCAAACACTAACTAAATAGCATAATGTTAAGAATGGCTGTTTTTGTTTCGTATATGTGATGGAAGGCTTTTTGTTCGCAGTATCACCATAGGTGAAACTAAGGGAGTGCTTCAGCACCCCCAGTTATCCATTCATCCAATTGTTTACATGTCTGATGATGAGTTTCAAATTATGGTCAACTATTTTAGAGCTACATGAGAAACATAATATAGCATTAGAAGTTCCTCACATTGATTTGTTCAAAAAAAATGTTTGTATCAAATTTATTCATATGTATTTAAAATTATTTATTGAAAAAATATTAAATTATTGTTAATGATTATAAAGTATCAAAACGTAAAAAAGCACAACTAATTAATTTAAGGGAATTCCATTTGAAAACAACAACAGAGGTGTTGAACAAGACGATCAAATTAATGATTCAGATTTAGTAGAAGTGTATTGGAGATAGTGGCCTATCTGAGGGGGGGGAGGCAACAGGGGCATTTGCCCCCTCCGAGAAGTTTTTTGATGGCATTATACAAATTCATTGTCTAATTATTTAAGTTTAAGTAATGTTAATATTCATAGACACAGGATAGTTGAAGTTGACGAAGTTATTGATTTATTTGCTGGCAGTAAAAAAAGGAATTTAGATTTTATTATATGATTCATTTTTTAAGTACCTACTTAATAATAGTTTATAATAAATTTTCAGATTATATTATTAAACATAAAAATTGTGTAATTAATTTATGCCCCCTCCCTCAAAATTGTTTTACAGGTACACCAATGATACGAAGACAGTCAGTTTACTTTCCTATAATTGATACTATTATCAATAACCTAAAATTCAGATTTTCAGAAGAAAGTCTTAAAATGGCTAGTTCAATTGATTGTTTCATGGAAATCGACTATGAAAATAGTCAATACTTCATACATAAATAATTATAAAGTGCGTAATATCTCAATGCAAGGTATATTACTGTTAGTATACTTAAATATTGTATGCCATGTTTTTATGGTTAATTAAGAGTGGTTATAGTAATTGTAAACTTTAAATATGGCATTTGGGGGTGTGGGGGCGTCACCCCCACGAGTTTGTGTCCTCTACATAATTTTAGCACCCCTAATTTTAGTTGCACCTATGAGTGTCACTGGTTATCCATCCCGCTTATGGCAGAGGTCTAAATCTAAGAAAAAAAAAACAATTATTTTTGTAAACATTGACAAGTTATATGCTAAAAAATATTTATTTATTTTTAAATTAATATTTCAACTGAAAGAAATTTCAAAGTAAGCATTAAGTAGGGGTCGTCAACGACAATAGAGGCCGATCGCCGCTAAAACTCAAACGCGTTGGGATAATTGTAGATAGCATACAAATCTTGATCATTTATATTTAAGCTTTAAGATTTACGATATCATCACAACGCACAAAATCATTTTTTATTTACAAACTAAACAATGCACAACGTTTCTTTTTTTTTTGCAAAAGTCCTCGCGCTTCGTTGTTTATCGCCAAATAATTTAAATACATCTATCGTATATATATATATTTATGATCCATCGTAAATTCATCCTCTATCCACTGAATATTTAAATAGATAATCATTTTTAGGTAGGTACATACTACATTTTAACATTCTGAACGGAGCGTGGATAATATAATGATTTTTATAACTAAGACATTTCTTCGTGTAAATATAAAATGATTAATATGCCACACAAAAATTTTAATTTAATTTTTATATTTATATGTTATATATACAATATACCTACTGTTGTCTTATACAGATATATAGGTAACTATTTTTAGGGTTGTTATTATAAGGTGCCGCTAAATTTAACCTATTTACTAGTGTAATTAATTTTGATGGTTAAAATATTCATTATGAGATTTAATTTATTAATTAATTGGTCAATTTAATATTGATGGTTTAATAATTGGTCCTGTTGTACGACTCTATACCACTATCTTACTGCTAAACAAATTAGGATAACAAATAAAACAATAGCCATCACTCAGAAAATTTTCAAAATATCCTGATTGTAGAGATCCAAAGAATATTTAACAAACGAATTACATAAAACGTTCCTAATGATTAGATGTATACTGTGGATTATAAAATCAACCCTTAATAATTAATATTTTACTACTTAACCAACAAGGGCACCGTGGCTTAGTTGGTTAAAGCGCCTGTCTAGTAAACAGGAGATCGAGAGTTCGAATCTCTCCGGGGCCTCAGAACTTTTTGCAAAATTTCCAACTCCAATTGTATTATATAAAATTTCATAATTTATTTTAATATTAATTTACGATAATTTGAATTTTATGGTGATAATACATTTATACCAACTAATCTTTTAATGATATTTTAATCACATCTAACTTTTTAACTTTTTTGTGAAATTTAAAAGTTTATTCAGCAATTGCATATATTTAGATACTTACTTTCTGTTATTTAAAGTGGTTTGGAATGTTTGCATTGTGCAGTAATGGTTGTTATTATTGTTAGTAATTTTGATTGTGCTCATATTTAATGTCTATGTGTGTACCTCATACCTACATAACTGTTTGTTAATCGTCTAGTTGAAATAGTTTAAAGGGAAGGCCGTAAAATGTCGGAAAATAAACTCGCGGAACATTTGAGACATCTCAAAACAACATAAAATATTAACATTCAAAAGTTTTGCTTTTTAGCGTTACATACTTGTAAATATTTACTACATATTGATTGAATATAATACGAATAGATAAATAGGTATTGGTTGTGGCCATTTTAAAGTTCACTCACACTCGAATGATTCAACATGAACGTTATGCCTACTAGATTTACCTATAGATATTTATGCAACGGTTCTGTATGTTTTGTAAGTTTTATATTTTTTACACTAAAGGAACAATACATTTTAAAAATAGTTATTTATATTTTTATTGTCATTTGTAAAAAAATAAAATCAATCAATTATAATATATACTTAGTTGATAGTTCAGAGCAAATATAAAATAAAAATAAAAACAAAATAAAAGGTAATAAAATCGAGGATAGAATTATTATTAAATTTCTTATTTGGACAATGCATGAAAAATCTTAAATAACACCAAGATAAAATATTTACTATGCCATTGAACGTATTATACACCAAGAACTTTTGTACGTTATAGTACTTTATTTATCTTACTTAATTATCTTTTGTACCTATTGATTAAATTTAAAAAAAAATTGCTTAACGGACATGTATTAATTGAAAAGGTACACAACAATTTTTAATGTACAAAATTAGAAACTGTGTTTAGTTCAGATATTCACAAAATGAATACCGTATCGTCTTATTATAATTATTATAATATCTTGGCGTAATTTCGGCGTTACTTATAAAACAAAAGTACAGATACAATAATAATGGGAGTGGCGACGAAAACTACATTAATTTAAATTTCTACTAGGACACTATAACTAGGTACGATATCGTATACGATGCGTTCAACAGTAACAGAGTAGGTATTAGATATTATGATATTCTATATACAAGCACGATATTAGGACGATTAGTCGATTGCGGTGTATAAGAGTGTATCTCGCGTGCTAAATCAGGTACCGGTTTACGTTTAAAGGGACCGGAGGGGTAGGGAAATTGCTTTTGTACGTATAACAGCTTTTTGATTTATGGAAATATATCTTAAAAATACATTAAGATTAAAATAAAAACAGATGCGATGTGTTAATTTTGCAAGGCTGGTTTTTCGTCGCAATTCGACGTGCCCGTTTAGCGTGCAGGGTGTAATGTTTAGACAGTCGTGTTGGACCGACCCGGGAAAAGTTCCCAAAAATCACTGCGATCGCCATCTTTCCCTGGGATACACGCAGGCGCCTGTAAACGCACCGTTATTCATACAAACTCGTTATTGATTACAATACGATCTATGTTTCGACTACAATACCTTCTACGCTACATTACATTATTACGACGTTTATATAATATATACTTGTACTGAGTGTTATGGAAACATCTGACTTTTTCGCAAACCGTACGTCCAATGAATCGTTTGCCGTTGTACACCCTGTACGTGTATGTATAATATGCACTTATATTATATATTATAAATAATATTTACTATCCGGTGTTG
This sequence comes from Chaitophorus viminalis, assembly GCA_025469195.1. Lineage (NCBI taxonomy): Eukaryota > Metazoa > Arthropoda > Insecta > Hemiptera > Aphididae > Chaitophorus > Chaitophorus viminalis. The sequence goes on along the minus strand of JAIPRK010000564.1, from coordinate 49,369 downwards.
ATAAAATATACAATAAAAAAATAATAATTCTACGGGTTTTTGAAAAAAACGGCGACTGTATTATAATTCGCACCGGGTTGGTGTCACCCACGATCGTCCTACAGCCGCGGCGTCGTCGTCGGTGCGGCCAGCAGCGCGGCCACGGCCACGATCGCGGCAACGGCGTGCAGCGTGCCGCCACCGGAAGCCGCGGCCGTCTTGCTGACGAACGGTTCCACGTTAGTCCTGTTGTAGTTGGCGTAGTACCAGTCGTTGGCCGAGCTCGTCCTGAACGGCGTCGACTGGAACGAGTCTGTGGACCTGGTGGTGGGCAGTTGGTACGCCTGCTGGTGATTGTTCGCACCGATCCTAGAGTATTTGACGTTCGCGTGCGAATGTTCGCGATCGTCGACCGGTCTCTGCGCGTGTTGCTGTTGCTGGTGCTGTTGCTGTTGCTGGTGCTGTTGCTGGTGCTGGTGCTGGTGCTGTGGCTGTGCCGGCGGGCTTAGCGTCACCTTGACAATGGACGGCTTGCCGGTGACCACGACGCCACCATCCTTTGGCACAGGCAGCTGGCCGCCGGGTGCCAGGAAACCGCTCAACGACGACGGCGTGGACACGTTGGTGGCCAGTGCCGTGGCCGCGGTCGGCGTTGCCGCAGCTGTCGACGTGGACGTATCCTCCGCCGCCGTGATGGACTGTTGCGTGACCGCGGTAAACTGTTGCTGTTGTTGGGTCGCCGCACTCGCCGCTGTTGGTCCCGCTGCAAACACACGACTTTACGGGTGTAGGTACATTAAAAACATCTTAACACATGGTGCCCGCTAACGCTTGAGAACTAACCCAACATCAACATGTGACCCTTATCGGGGTTTTTTTTACGGAGTAACATACGCAAGTCTAATATTGTTCTCTAATCTAAATGCAAGTTGTACTGCATAATATAACGGAGATAGAAATATGAACAAACGATTCTAATATTAATTGTGAAATACTTTTTTGCAAAGAGATTTCATAGAGGTTTAGATCAAAAAACGGTATGTTATAATTACTCGGAAATCCAAAAAATATCGAAATAACGGTATTAATCTATTCAAATCCGATTAATAGGCACACTCAAACTAAGAAAATAGATAAGAAATTGCATACGATTTATCAAGATTTAATGAATCTCCTTTTTCAATACTAAAATATTATTAAAACTAAAAATTGATTCAAGTTTAAAATCTCCATACTAATTATTTGATAAAATACATGCTTCAAATAGGAAAAATGTTTTTGTCACAACTTCACTATACGTTTTATCTACTCACAATTGTTTCTAATCTTTATTTCTGAATACGATATTAGATTTTACTCAATGTAATTGTGTTTAATTTAAACGATATATTATTACCTGTTGACCATTTAGGCGGACTCTCAGATTGATTAACTGTATCATAGTTTTGTAAACTGGTAGACGCAGCTGTGGGTGGTTGCTGATTATTGGCTGGACTCGGTTTGACAGTTGATCTAATAATCGAGTTTATAGTGGCTGACTCGAATAAGGAATCTCGAGTCGTTATATTTAAGAACTTAGTATAACTTATATCATTGCTAGAAAATCTATGAGGTGGATTATCTGTGGTGCTGCTGTAATATCGCGGAGGGACACTGGATCCTACGTTCTTATTTGAAGTGCTCCTATTTTTGTAAACCGTTTCAGTGTCTTCTTCGTTCTCGGGTTCTTCTCCAAAGAACGTATTATCCGTTGTGCTCATTACAGGTGTGCTCATTACCGGCCGGAAACCTCCAGTACTCGGTAACATTGGAGTAAAACCTCCTTGGTCCACGGTTGACGACTTTTTGGGCAACGAATTTCGTCTGCTATCCTTAACCCTTTTACCGGTGCCTTTAGTTTGGCCCCAAATATTGTTCAAATTTATGGGGGGAATTGGAACGCCGAAAAATGTATAGGCAGTACCACCCACGTTACTCTGTAATGAATGTTCATCAGTGTGGGATGAGCTGTTGGGCCGAGTGCTGGCATATAGCGTTGGTGTATCACCAGACACGTAGTGTGATAAAACAGCAGGAGGAATTGTCGACAAAGTTTTCTCAGTAGAAAAACCTCTTTGCAATTCTGTTTTATCGTTTAGGTCAACGACATCTTCGTAAAAATAATCAGTTTCTTCTGGAAGTGGCTTATTTTTCTCTGCTTCTTCACTACTTGTCCACGAATTAACCGTATTTGATGTACCCACATTTACTAGAATAGTTATAAAAACATGATTAAACATTTGAAATAGGGTTACCGCTTGTATTACCCTCTCTTACCATTGTTGACAGGAGGAACAGGTTCGATTTCACATCCAGGAATGTTTTCTGTTTTAGTGTTTAAGTCCCTTTCATCGCAGTGTTTCGACGAAAAAGGCATTTCTCTAAGTAAAGTTCCATCGGTACACCTAGGACCAAAACTATCCGCAGTTGTTCTCAGCCATGATTGTAACCACTTCATGTTACAGGAGCAGTGTACTGGGTTTCCTACGTGCATACATATAAAATGTCAATTCATTTTTAAAATGGAGATTTATTTAAAAATTATATCCTAACGTAATCGTTTGTAGTAGCCACTTAATTATTATTTTCACATGACATATTCGACTTATTTTTTGATGACATGAGAAATGTATAGATAAAATTAATAAAATTAAATAAAAAATAAATATGATAATTAAGATAACTAAACAACGAATTAAACAAATAATAAAAAAGTATATGTAATATAGTTAAATAGGTTATAGTAGGTAAAAATCACTTAATAAAATTTACCATCTCATGAAAAGTTGACCATTTCATGAAAAAGTGACCATATCGTAAAAAAACAGCTTCCATTTCATGAAATAAATGGTCGATTACACTAATTAGCTACAATATACTATACACTATAATATATATATATATATATATATATATAAATAAATATAAGTACTTTTAATGTTTTTATTAAAATGTATGGCCTATTAATTACTAATTATAAATAATAAAGTTTTATCCACATAAATTACCATCAACGTCCAAACGTGATATTGTAGGTTTGATACTGCTAAATGTAGATTCGGAAAGTGAAGTCATCTTATTATCACGTAAGCTCAATACTCTGAGACGGCTCATTCCTTCAAATGGACTTCCAATAATATTGCACAACCTGTTGTTGTCAAGCTAGAATAATACAATTTATTAAGTATGTTCCTTCGCTAAACTAACATGATTTATAGTAAAAGTGTAAATTTACTTTCAGCATGATTAACGCGTGCATATTTTGTATACTTCTAGTTGCTATCTGTTTTAACTTGTTATGGCTTAAGTCAAGAACTTCTAGATTTCTCAAATTGTTTAAACCTGATTTTTCCATGCCATTCAAATAATTGTGACTCAAATTCATCATAATTAAATTCGGTATACCAACAAAAGCATCACTAGCTATCTCATTGAGTTGATTTTGTTGCAACTCGACAATTTGCAACATTGGTAGATTTACCATAGTAGCGCTTGGTAACGATACCAATTTATTTCTAGCCATTTTTACAACCATAAGATTTGGCAAATTTTGAATGCCATATGAAGGTAATGTATTAAGATTATTGCCTTCCATTTCCAAAATAGTCAAATTCGGTAGTTGTTGAAAGGCCCCTTCATTTAAAATGTTTAAGTTGTTTTCTGACAAGTACAACTCTTTTAAGTATGGCATTGATGAGACCATTCCACTTTTCATTTGTTTAATTTCGTTATTTCTTAAGTCAAGAACTTTTAAATTTGGATTCGCAGCTAATGATGATGGAAACTCCGATAAAGAATTATGTGAAATGGATAGTTCTTCGAGCTCTCTATAAGAAAATGTATTAATATATAAATATATATATATAAATGTAATAAATGTAATAAATATAATATATATATATACACATATATATGCTTTAAAATAGATATTTTAATGAAAAACATTAAAAAAAAATTTTATCATACTTACTTGTTTACCGAGAAATAAGATTCGTAAATTTCAGTTAATCTATTATGACTGATATCGATTTTTTTTAATTTTTCGTTGTTAGATAATAATGATGGTTCTAAATTTTCTAATCTGTTACCTCTCAAATTTAACTCGGTCTAAAACATGATATAAATTGTACATTTTATATTATTTTGTATTTATCAACTTCATTTTCACTATTTTGAACTTACAAGAAGAGGTAACTCCTTAAAAGTATTTGGATGTATACTCAATAATTTATTATTGTTCAATGTTAATATTTGTAATTGGTTCAAACCACTAAATGCACCATTATCCAGCTGCTGCATTGAGTTGCCTCCAAGATAGAGCCATCGCAATAAATTCAAAGCAGTTAACGAATTTGATGGCACTCTATGGATACCATTATCTAATAAAATAAATAGTACATGATTTATTAAATAAGCACTTTATTTATTTTCAGAATAAAAATATGATTACCTGAAACATCAAGAAGTTTTAAGGCGGGTAAATGTAAATCCGTTGAACCATCACTTGGCAAGCTCATTATTTTGTTATTAGATAAGTAAAGGTATTCAATGGCTCTGGGCATTCCACCAACAAACTGAAAATCAAATCAAATTATAGACTTAAAAATACTTAATAGATAAAAACTTGAAAAATCTAAAATAGTAAATAATTGATAGTTATAGTTTTTGAATATTCGAAAGCTTAGTAAATCGTTTTAAAAATATTTTATATAATGTTTTACCGGTAAGATTTTAATTTAGAATGTATTTCTATATCAAAAAATATTTTTTCATTAATACATTTTCTCTTAAAACAAAAATGTAAATAATGTATCTAAATATTTTGCACTAGGTAATATTTATTTCAAAATGCTAACAAAATACATACTTGATTAATTCTATTGTGACTTGCGTCGAACTCGTATAAATGGTATAAATGTGTTAATGTTAGAGGATTTATATTGTTTATGTTATTATAAGATATATTGATATGTTCCAAATTTGGAGTATCAATGAAAGTGGTAGGATCCAACGAGGATACAATATTGTGGCTGATGTCAAAACGTCTTAAAGATGGTAATGTAGCTAGCATTCGTCGCTCCAGTTTGTCAAATTTGTTGAATGATATATCAAGACCTTTCAACATTGGTAAATTCCATAAAGGAACAGCTAAGTAATTGGACAACGAATTATTGGCCAATCTCAGTTCTCTCAACATTGGCATAGCGGTGAATGTTTCTCTGCCGACCCTTTGGAGTTTATTGTGTTCCAAGTACAACATTTCGAGTCTTGAATGGCCCTGTACTGAGCCATAAATAATATCCTGCAATTGATTCCTGCTGATGTCCAGAAACCGCAGTTTAGGAAACATATCTAAAATCAGCCGTATTGTCATCGCATTGTCTATAGCGTTTTCGGATAGCCATAGTTCTTCTAAGTTATTATCACGGACCGGTGTGAATGATTCTGGGTGGATATGACGTAATTGATTTTTACTTATGTCGATAGATCTTAAATTCGGCATGCGATGGAACGCACCCCGACGTATATCGCTTATCTTATTGTTTGACAGATAAACATGACGCAATGTTGGTATATCTACGAATGTAGCTTCATTTATAAATTCTAACTCGTTTCTATCGAGTCTGATCGTAGTCAAGGAAGTCAAATCTCTAATAGCACCCCCGATATTAGATGCATCAGATAACTTGTTGCCGACCAATGATAACTCGACAAGAGATGGTAAGCGAGCAAAAGCTCTAGGGTGCATCCAAGTGATTCCACTGTCCGTGAAATTTAACAAAAATAGTCGGGGCAAATCTTGTATTGTACCCACATCCAATTTTTGCATTTTTGGTGAACCAGTAATATGCAACTGTTCAAGAAACGGAAGTCCCAAAAAATTTCCTGTCCCAACGTTTATCAATGATGATGCTTCGATTTGAACATACCTCAATCGAGCTAAGCCAGATATAATTGGCAATCGTGTTAATGATCCTGTAATTAAGGATAGCGCTTCTAATCTAGGCAGTACCATTAAACTTTCTTCCGGAAAACTTCTAAGTTCTGCTTCTACTATGAATAATTCTAATATGCTTGTTTCTTGATCAGATAACCAGTTGGAGGCAACTTTTTGTATTCCATTTTCACGTAACATTAATCGTATTATTTTTAAAGTTGAAAAAGCATTGGCAGGCATAGACGAAATGGCATTATTTTCTAATATTAATTCGTCGACTGGATCAGTTACCGTTGATGATAATTCTTTTAACTCGTCCAATATGGTTTTCGAATCTCCATGACTGCACCTGAAATTAAATTAAATAATTTTCAGTATAATTTCAATAAATATATTCGTGTATAAACTGTTACAATTAAAAAAAAAGTCACAAAAAAATGTTTATACATTAATAAATTATAATAGATCATTTTATTGTCCAATATCACTAACCCAATAATATTTTTGATGAAAATAGTATAAGAAATAAGACTGTTACTTCATAAAACAAAATGTATTAAAATGTTATAATTTTATTGAAATAAAAAAGAGGTGTTTTTAAATATCGATGTTCACTTCACAGTCCATGGGCGCAACTAGGGGGGGGGGAGGAGGCTTGGAAGTGCTTAGCACTCCCAATATCAAAATTAGCACTCTCAAATTTTCTGTACCGGTTTTTACAATATTGGTAATAGTAAAACTTCTGATCTTACAAATAATAATGTATTGACTGGTAAAATTGATAAATTATCAAAAATTGTTTTTCTAAGTTATTTTAAAATCTAATGGTCAAAGGAAATATCAAATATGTTTATTAAATTGAGTTTATTACCTTTTAAAATGTATCGTATAGCGTGTACACAATACGTAGAATCAATAGGTTTTATTTTAAAATCTCAGGATTTTGTGATTTTTGAGATAAAATAACTATTAACTTATAAGTATTAAGTTATAACAGTGCTGCAATGAGTAATGATTAATGGCCATATTTCATTGGTGTATTGAATTTTAATATCGTTTATAATGGCTTTTGCTTTGCTTAGGAATATCCAAAATCAAAATTTGGTTCACAAAATCGCGCATTTTCATCTTTTTATTATGCTAAATTTGAGTGGTAAGAGTATAGTATCAATAAAAATGCTGTATTTTGTTATGCTTGCCGAAACAAATGCTTTACAAACAATTTTGGTTGTACTGAAAATACATTTATCAAAACTGGGTTTAATAATTGGAAAAAAGCAAGTTCTTTAATTACTATTCTTATACTTATTATTCGGTTAATATTTGACGTATATTAAAATTGTTTTATTTTAGATTCTGAACGGAGTGATGAAGTCTATTGATTTTACAATGATGTGTGTTTTTTTTTATTTTTTTTTTTTTTGTATCTGACGACACTTTTTTTGGCCGTAAAAATGCTTCGATTTTCTTAAACAGCAACTATTATGAAAGGAAAGTGAATGTAGATGGTACTTGGACAAGTCAAAAATGCAAATTTTTCATTTCCTTTTAAAAAAATCGAAGAAATGATAAAAAAATTACAAAAAACAAGAAATTTTACGTAAAATCACGTTTTTACAAAATACATTTTTTTAAAATGCTCTAACTCAAAAACAAAAAACCGCAACAACTTGAAATTTTCACCAAATCTTTATATTGATATTCTCTATACGTGGAGGATATGTTTTCAAAGTATTTTGACATATTTTGACATATTTATGGACAATTTATATTTTTGATTTTTGTAAAAGAAATTTTTTTAAACATCTATGAAATTTAATTGGATGGCCAAAAACTCTTGAAAACTTAATACAAGGTTTATTATAAGTTATACTTATTGTAACTAAAAAATATCGGAGATCATTCAACTCAAATTTTTTTTATAAGCCCATGAATTTCAAATTTGTATAAAATGTGTCAAAATCATGCTAATTTGCAAGTTATTTTGTAGATAAAAATTCATTAAATTTATTCTGTTTATACTTAAGGTTCAAAATTTTAATACTAGGTTATCCATAAGCTACTCTTCAAAAATCTTTAAAAAATTTCTACCGGACTTGAGGAAAAAATTGTATGACTGTTTGAAATTTAAATGTTTACGAAATTACATTATATTTGAATTTAAATATAAAATACTATATTATTATATACACATTTTAGACAAACATATTAACTCCGTTCAGAATTGTTATTCGTATACAATGATATCTATCATTGCATTCAAATTTAACAAATCCATTATTATAATGACCTATCCTAGAAGAGAGGTGCACTCCACCCCAAACTGTACAGCAAAGCGAGGCCCACCCGTTCTTTTTTTAGTTAAATTAATTTACAGTTATCTTCAAAATTAATGTCTCATACTGGTACTAAAATACATGTACAGAGTACTACAAGATTGTCTGAATATGTGTCCAGTAAGAAATCAGGATCTGTTGTATCAAAAATGTGTATAGCTAATAAAGTTTTAATAGAAAAAAATAATGACTGTAGAAGGAAACTGCATGATTACTGTCAAATCTGATTTTGATATTAATGATATTAGCAAAGTGATCGAAAAACATGTTTATTCCAATCTTTATAAGTTGTTACAAGTATTAATAAGTATTCCCATAACCTCAGCAACTTGCGAACAATCATTTTCTTCTATGAGGCGTATCAAAAATTGGTTACGAACCAGTATGCTACAAGACTGTTTAATAAATTTAGCAGGATTGAATATCGAGAGAGATGTTGTTAACTCTTTAAATGATGAAGACATTTTAAAAGTGTATTATAGTAGACAGAAAATTTTTATTGAAATTACTGAGTTGAATTTGTGTATATGTATCATTATTGTGTATTATGGTGAATAGGGGGTGTCGGGGCGTAGTCCCCGCATGTCTATGTGGTCTTGATATTTTTAGCCCCCCCAAAATAAAAGCTTTAGTTGCTCCTATGCTTTACACTTATTGATTTTCTTATAAAAATGAATAATAATAATGAGTTATTTTTGCAAAACAATAGATGATATAATACGTATATGAACCTCTACATAAATTAAATATCAGCATGCCCTATAAGCCAATTTTGTAAAAATAATTTTCTCCTAAATTTTTAACCTCACATAATTTTAATAAACCTATATTTATGGATCGGTCTATGCGTCTATGAAAATATAGTTACTATTGTATTTTATATTTAGTAATACATATATGAAATTTAAAATATAGATGTTTTATTATAGTATTTATATTTTTAAGAATAATACAATTTATCTACAATCAGCTACTTGTATTGTCAATGAAAGAAATCATAGAATTGTATTACGGTTGGATAGTTCTTGTACTTATTATATTTATATATCTTATTAAAATTATTTAATTCAAATGAATTTTTTGATTATTTGATACATTTTTATCTATATTATAGGTACATTTGGCTCTGGTAATTGTATACATTTTTGAAAAGTATTTAAAACGCTTTCTATATTAATGAAAGTAATTTTTACTACATGTAAATATATTTTCATAATTTATTGAAATGTATGTAAAGTGCATACATGTATCTTAACATTTTGCAACCATTACAGTTTAATGAGTCTTTAAAAATATAATACCTAATACATCTATCAGATTTTTGAAAAACCATAAAAACTATATAATAACAAGTTTACAAACTAAAAATGACAATACCAAAATAGTTTTAAGTTTGTACATATTTAACTTTAAATGACGTTAAATTATACTTAAATACTGGCATTAAATAAATTATAAATGATAATGAAACTAATGATAAATGCATTATTTTCATTTTGAGTCTTGCATTGTACTAAAACCATTTTTTTTCTTTTATTTATGTACCTATGTAGGTAAAATTATAATTTTTTGTACATAGAGCTAGTCTCCTTTTTATTAGGTACCTACGTTAAAAAATTGATAATAACGTGTTGATTTTGAGTAGATTTAAGCTAGAATCGGCCAATTTTCATGATTATAGCAGATGTATATTATTAACATCTTTTACAGTGTAAAAAACTAAAAATATTTTAAATTTCATACGATTAATACTTCATATTGTAAAGGTTAGGTAAAATTTCGTACTTAGGCATTATACTGGATAGTAATATTTATAAATTAATAATGTAAGAAATATGCTATAAAAATTGTAAACCAAACAATTCTATCTTTAATTTAAATATTATTATGCAATATCTGTTATCTAAAAATACCAAATACAAAATAAAATAATGAAACGATCAATGAGAATAACAAAAAATTAAAAAATCATTTTATTGAACCTGAAAAACTGACAAATTAATGTATTTCATACATATGGAAACTGAAAGTCTCGATTACCTTCTGTACGTCACGTACGTATACTATTTGTAACAACATAAGCGTGGAAAACATATTCTTGATTATAAACGATGAAATATATCCTATTACGTTTATCTATTGTGCAATAAAATAATGGCGTGTCAGAACAATCACGATGCAAATAAATAATAAAACGTTTCTCCGAAATCACGACGGCGACGGTACGTGGCATTAAATAGTGAAGATCGTGTAAATCGTATCAACATCGCTAAATAAAAAAACTTAATCACGGAAAATTGTTTTCTCTATATGAATTACGTATTTATTATATAAACGGTCGAAAAATAATATTTAAAAAGCAATTAAAGTTGGACAGTTGGACTTTCTCTGTTAATAATGATTTATAATTCTCGAAAATCAAAACGCTATTTTGCGTCTACAAATAGAAATTCATAAAGTATAAATTTAAAATATGTACATCGAATACACAAAATAATTAGACCACAATGTTTGCAAAACGCTAGTTATAATTCATGAAAAAAAAGTTTCTAAAAATTCATAAATTATCGGTAGATATTTAAATAAATGTAAATATTGACTAGTTCCTATAAATATTATGGTTATCTAAATAGAAAACTATTGTTTTATTCAATGATTAGTATGACGCATTACACATATTTAATCATTTTAATAGTTGTAAATTTGTAATCTATAGCTGATTTTGTTCGTATCGTTTAAAAAAGATAAATATTGTTTGTAAATATTTTTTTTTTATTTTGGTTAAAATAATACCGTCTATTTATCGAAATTATTAATAAATAATGTGAAAAACATAAAGTTGATGAAAATTTACATTTAATAGTACAATAAGTCAATAACAGTTTCAATTTGTATTAATAATGAACATCAAAAGACTATTTTAATTTAATTTTTAATAAAATCTCAGAAATCATTAAATATTATATTATAAATAATCATATCAATGATTAAATATGAATACCAACTACCAAAGAAAATTAAATTAATACATATAAAATTTACTGATTGAATTAGGAATTGATGAATACCTAAAAATATTTTATACTACGGACTTTATAGATGTAACCTAGGAATTAAATAAAATAAAATGTTAACGATTTTTATGATATAATATTATGGTGAAGAATGAACTTAGGCACGTTATATACTTATAGAATATTAATTTACTTTTCACACACTGACTCTTATCCTATTATATTAAGATACTTATCACATAAAATGTCTCGTTAAAACCCCTAGTTCTTATAACTTACTAATTATGCTACAGTCTCTTGAGTTTGATATACTTACCTATTTTATAGTATTATAAAATATAGGAAAACTTATAGATTTCATAGATGAAAAGAATCTATTTTATAAGTCCTTAAAGCTGTAAACCATACATAAATAAAACATAATATTTTTGTATAAGAATGCGTACACTATTTATTGGGTAAAAATTAATAATTATGAATACGTTTAAGTATAAAATAAAATATTTTTAATTAAATTAATTAATATGTTCCATTCAGTTTAACTTGTCACCAAAACAATATAGTTCAATGAAATATATGAAGGATCTAACACTGAAAATTACATAATACAAGTTAAAAAAAAAAGTCAGAACTGCATTAAATGATTTCTTCAACTAAATTATATACACATTTATTTCCATAATCAATATCATTAAAAAGGGAACTCTGTAAATAAATTTACCTTTTTTTCGATTTTTCTTAGATAAGAAGCTATTTATGTTTGTTGATAATTTGAAAATAAACTAATGTATGATGACTAAGTACCTATATGATAAATACATATTACTGAATATCAAAAATAGTTTTGTCAAAGGTGTTATTTTTATTTTTATTGTAATGCCCTGGTATTTAATTACTTAAACGACTAAAAAGTCTTTATAAATATGTTTAACAATTGTATTCATTAATATATATTATTATTTATTAATAGTATAAAATATTTTTTTATTTTTATTTTTTAAACTATAAAGTAGTAGAATATGAGATTGTGTTGTTTTACCTACTGATATACTAACAAATAATTTATAAATTTATGAAATAATAACTTTATATGAAATTTGGGGTATTTTATCTATCCCTACGTATTCCATTTTATTAATTTTCAATTGGGATAAAAGAAAGCTGTGTTCATTTTTCAAAAGAAACAAGTACCTAATATTTTTTTATCAAGTGAAAAATGACACGAATTTCTTTTTATAAGGAACTTGCAAAACTGCATTGGCGCAGACACACTCACCATATCTGGATTTCGTTGTCTCGGCTGGAACACTTGCACCGCCGGACGGTATCACTTGATGGTGGGCACGTAGCCGCTGCGGCACGCGGCGTCTTCGCCGTCACGGCTATGGCGGCTATGACCCATAGTAGTGCCAGCAGACCGTCGGTGAACCGCATTGCGTCGTCATGACCTCAACCGGCCACAGTCGTCTCCTGTGACACACACAATTAAACCGAATATTAAATGCAAAAAACTAACAAAATGGGAGTGGGATGTGGGGGATAATGACTATATTTAAATGAGCGCTGTCTCTTTGTGCGTTACAAGACGTGTATTGGGCTGCACAGAAGAGGCACCATGGAACGCCAACGGAATATGATAATTATTGTTCGATGTATGTGCACCGCGCGCGAATCGCCATAGTATGCTTAGGTCCGTGCCGCGTATTTCCGGACGAATTTTACAAAATGCATTTGAGCGACGTGATTATTACATCATCTGATCTTAACCGATATTAATCCATACGCGGCATTCGACTATTACCATGCCGGTTACGTAATATACTGCCTGAAGACTAAACCAAGGATCTATCGCAGTTTTTTTATAACCAAAACATATAAGTGTCCCGAAAATTCATCATAAATACATGTGTAGTGCACATTGTGCACCATCGAAATATCAACATGCAAGTGTACAACTATCGAAACAATTAATGTACTCTTATAATCGATAGATTAATATTTTTTACTTGAATTTATAACGGTATTTTTTTAAACGTATATATAAATAAAAAAAAAAAAACGGATGGGCCTCGCTTTGCTGTACAGTTGGGGGTGGAGTGCACCTCGTTTATAGGATAGATCATAATTACAATGAATTTGTTAAATTTGAATGCAATGATAGGTATCATTGTATACGAATAACGATTCTGAACGAAGATGATATGTTGGTCTAAAATGGGTATATAATAATATAGTATTTTATATTTAAATTGAAATATAATGCAATAGTATGCAATTTCGTATAAATTTAAATTTCAAACAGTCATAAAATTTTTTCCTTTAAGTCCGGTAGAACTTTTTTTTATAGATTTATGAAGAGTAGCTTATGGATAACCTAGTGTTAAAATTTTCAACCTTAAGTATAAACAGAAAAAATTTCATGAATTTTCAACTACAAAATAACTTGCAAATTATTGCAATTTTAACATATTTAATACAAATTTTAACTTTATGGGCTTTTAAAATAAATTTGAGTGAAACAATCTACGATATTTTTTTAGTTACAATTAGTATAACTTATAATAAATCTTGTATTAAATTTTCAAGAGTTTTCGGATAGCCAAATAAATTTTATAGATATTTTTAAAAAAAAAAACTTACAAAAATCGAAAATTTAAATTGTCTATAAATAATTCAAAATAAGTCAAAATACTTCGAAAACGTTACCATGTATAGAGAAAGCCAATATAAAGATATGGTGAAAATTTCAAGTTGTTACGGTTTTTCGTTATTGAGTTAGAACAAATTTCAAAAACCGATATGATTTGTCAGTCTAGAATTTTATATATTATATTATATTTTACATGTAATTTTATGTCAATATTCGCTGTTCAAATGCTTATAAAGAAAATTTTTGCCTATGGATTTTAATGATTTTTGAATGACAATAATAACTACTTCTGTGGAATATTCTATTAAATTTTCAAGTAATTTGTGTTAGTCAATTTTTTTTTATCACCGATTATAAAAAAAAATGTAAAAAATTCGAATATTTTAAATGCCTATAAGTGGCTTAAAAATCAATATAATATTTTGAAAAAAAATATGACATAAAGAAAATACCTTAACAACTGGTAAAAATTTCAAGTTTCTGCGACTTATACTTTTTGAATTATAACAAATATTTAAAATCGTTTGAGGATAAATCACTATTTTATGCAATTTCCTAATAATTTAAATTTCAAACAGTCATAAAATTTTTTCCTCTAAGTCCGGTAGAAATTTTTTTAAAAGATTTTTGTAGAGTAGTTTATGAATATTCTAGTATTAAAATTTCGAACCTTAGTTATAAACAGAAAAATTTTAATGAATTTTTATCTACAAAATAACTTGCAAATTATCGTGATTTTTACATATTCTATACAAATTTGAACTTTATAGGCTTATAAATAAAATTTGAGTAAAACGATCTCCGATATTTTTTAGTTACGATTATTTTACCTTATTATATATCTTGTATTAAATTTTCTAGAGTTTTTGATCAGCCAATTAAATTTTATAGAGGTTTTAAAAAAAAAAATTTACAAAAATTGAAAATTTTAATTGTCTATAAATATGTCAAAATACTTTGAAAACTTAACCATTTATAGAGAACGCCAATATAAAGATTTGGTGAAAATTTCAAGTTATTGCAGTTTTTCGTTTTTGAGTTAGAGCATTTTAAAAAAATATATTTTGTAAAAACGTTATTTTGCGTAAAATTTCCCGGTTTTTCGTAATTTTTTTATCGTTTTTTTGGATTTTTTTAAAAAGTATTGAAAAAGTTGGATTTTTGACTATGCCCAAGTACCATCTACATTCACTTTCCTATCAGAAAAGTTGCTGCTTGAGAATATCGAAGCATTTTTACTGCCAAAAAAGGTGTCGTCAGACACAAAAGTAAATAAAAAAAAAAAACACACATCATTGTAAAATCAATAGATTCCATCACTCCGTTCAGAATCTAAAAGTACATCATGCATACAGTTTTAGAGATTATAAGGTAAATTATTAGTGCATGATTTGTATAAACTATATTATTTTAAACTTTATTTTTATATGGACATATGGGTATATAGTACGAATTTGATTTGATTATGCATATCTGCATTTACGAGCGCGGTAGTACGTAGATATGTTTAAATTAGACTTTAGAGGAGACTGAACTGATAAAATAAAATCGCGCTCTACCATGATATGCTTCATTTTTAAACTGTCATCACATTATAACGTCACAACTATATTCACCATTAATCTGCATATACCTACCTAAATCGACTTCATTTCAGATAAATTCTTTAAAATTATAAACTGTTTTGCTCAAAAATTTAACTTATGACAAAACAATACTGAAGACGACATTTCAATATACTAAAGGTACTATCATAATATCACCGTGTTCCGTGTAGACGGTGTTGGTGAGATGTTGGTACACTGGTAGAATGAACTACCATATTATTTTCAATTCTTGATTGTGTGATAAATTATTATCTACCGTGTGCCATTATCAGTAACCATATTCAAATTTCAAACACACAGTGAAAAGTTGAATATTTTTAACTGTTGGGTATAGTTGATTGCGTCTTATGTGTTAAACTGTTAGCCGATATTGGTAACACGGTCTACACGGATCACAGTTATGGTGTAATAATACTCTCGAAAATATTTCTCTTTGAACAATACCTTTACTATTTTTATAATAATTAGGATATCTTAGTAGCGCACATGCACCATATCAACTCATCTACTGATTTAACCACGATAAGTGCTATTACATAAATAACATCAATGTTATTTGTAAGGTGTACGTATTATTATAGTTACTATCACATTCAAATTCAAGTACAAGTATTAAGTATTGCAATACATTTTTTATATTTAATGATTTCAATTAATACTACTCAAAAGAAGTAATATTAAAAAATAATTATTGCATTTGGTGTTATTTATCAATTTATTTAAACTTGAATTTACTAATGAGTAAGACGCCATAATTTCAGTGCCGACGTAAGGTTTTGCGGGGTCTCGAGGCAAGTAAAAATGTAGGAATACTCATCCTTATTTTATACATTACATCCCTTTTCTAAATTAATTATATATTTAATTCAAAAGGTAATTTTATTCATCGATTTTAAAACAAACAATTACTTTACATTATCGAAATAAAATCAAAACAATCAATGATAAATGTATCTTTCATAGAAAGTAGGTAACTATTAATATTAATAATACATAATATACCTACAGCAAATGCGATAAGCCGATAATGACAATCAAAACGTCGAGCATTTTAGTTTTAACAAACATTATATTTTCAAAGTATCCAACGAAAATAATCTGGTAGAAGTACTGTGATACTTGGCTATTTTGGGTATTATGTGCCCCGCTCGCCTTGTTGCTTCCTCCGATACTGCATAATTTATTTAGTATGCTACAATATTAAGATTTTTAAAAATGGATTATGTATTATTATATTGTTATTACTTATTAGCTATGAAAATCATAATTTTATAAACTTATAATTATTTTATAATAATATTCAGTATTTCAAATATTAATACAATTTATAAATATATATATATATATATATATATATTGATATGCACTATTGCACTGACAAAATATTTATTTCAAAATGTTACATCAAATACTTCGAAATACCTTTTCTAACACTATATTTATTAGATCAAAGAATTTAAATATTTAGTTCGGAACATAAAATCGAATTCAAATACGGTATGCTTTAATGGTTTATTTCATGTTATATACAAATAGAGAAGCTGTTATGACGTAATTAGATGTTGAACATTAGTTCCGGTTGTAATTTTTTGGATGATGCTTCCTAGCCGGAAGAAATCAACTGTACACCATTTAATATCTATAGGTACTTTAAAAATGAGATACATATATTATACTAGAGAAGTATTAAGTAGTTAATAGTAAATTATTATTATTAATATTAAACAAAAAATGTTAATAATTTTAAATTAGATATTACATTTGATTATGTTATGAAACTGATGAGTGATGATAATAAAATATCATTCTTCTACTTATTTACCAAAAGATAAAAATGCAAATAATATATAGGTATGGAAAAATAAGAATACATTTTCAGTACTTGTATAGGTATGCAAATTATATGCGTGTCATTCTTATGTTTACTAAATATTTCCAATGATTAACAATGTTAACATATTCTACAGCCCAAGAGATTGCGAAATAATATAGCGAAAATAAATGAAAAGTATAGTCGGCATGTTCCAGATGAGTAGTTTTAGATTTTCTTATAATATACTGATCAATAATGAATATAAAATAATAAACGAATGCCACATATTTTTTGAACTGGCTATTACTCACTATTTAAACTCATTTCCAGAACTTTATCGTATACATATTATTTCCTCTTTTTTATAAAAGAAATTATAATCGACATCCGTATTTTATCATAATAAAGTATTATGCCGGTATAGTTTGAGTACCTTGATAGGTAAAATACATATAAATACTATTGTAATATTAAGAGAAAGTACACATGCATAACGAATTATTAAGGCAGTTAAGACACATTAATTTACATATACCTATTTATATATTTAAAACAATGTAGAAATATAGGTAATACACATTTTCATCAATAAACCTTCATTTAATTTTTATATTTAGTTTCAAACTTGCTTTTTGTCGAAGGCAATAGATTATAAATATTTTATGAGCATAATTTATTTATTTTTAATTAGTATAACTACCACATTCTACTGAAAATATATTTGAAAACTTTGCACTGAAATGTAACAAAAATAAGGCTTATTATTATTAATTTATAACCCTTTTGATCCATTAAATAATTATTTTTATTCTTTAGTCCTCGAATATAAGTAATTAATACGAACTTCATTCTAAAAAGTGTATACATATTAACTACACACTAACCAGTAGCCGTTACAATTAATTAGCTGTAGCCGTTATCCAAGCTGTATAATTACTTACACACCTAATAAATAAAACCGTTAATATTAATTCTTATTTTTTTACTTGTTAAATTCAATTTAATACGAGCTGGGTCAACTATCTTTTTTATTACTCTTATCAAAAGATATATATATATATATATATATATATATATATGTCTTATCATTATTCGTCAGTCCTTTTCCAAACCTGGCAATATATTCCACCCTGTGATTTCGTATCTCTATGTATAATATTCATCCATTATTTTTCTTCTTTTTGCCAAACATGAAACATATCATAAATCATTTAAATCCCTCCCTCTCACTCTCTCTCTCTTTCCTTCTTTATTGCCCATATCTGTTAATTAAAAAAAAAACCTCAAAGTGATATAGTATAGGCCACATCACTGAACGTTTTATTTTTCTATGTGCGATACTGATTAAAACTAGCAGATATAATTTACTGCACACTAAAATAATTCAGGATTATATTTGACTTGTAATTATATTACATATTCTATCTTACAATTTAAAACTTTATTGTAGTTTTAATAGTTCGAAGACTATCACTCGTTTTTGTAAAACATTGTTGCTTGCTGGTTTCTATGCGGTTTTGCAAATAAATCACACTGTGGTGTATAAAACCGTTGGTACGGTTGATAGTAATTAATTATAATGGGTGATTTCTCAACAAATGAAAATAATTTATGATTTCATGGAAATGGGATAAGAAGATATAAGATATAAGAATGTATAATTATCGTCAAATTGAGAACAATAATGAATATATTTAACATGCTAATATGCTATATAACCTATTCTAATCGTTAAAATGTTAAATGGGCCAACATTTTTCCTATTAATATGCATTTCGCATTCTTTTCTCAATTCAACAACTTCTTTAATTGTATAAAATCCGTAACTTATAATATATCATTAAACGATTTAACATCATTTTATGTATATCTAGGTCCTAGTTAACCCAAAATATGATTTCTCAAATCAAGAATTTTCATTACTATTATAGGTACCGATATCTGGACGTATGCATGAGCTATAGTATTTTTAAATTAATATTGCAATTATCTATTTTTGCTTATACTGCTTATACTTTTAGCAATACTGTATTATTATTATTATTATTATGGTGTTTTTGAAAACTTCGATTATCATGGTATTAAGAGTTTAATTTAAATTTGAAATAATAAAGCAGTTATTTCTTAATTTAATTTTATTTAATAGTTTCATAATTCAACCATATTTATGATTTTATATTTTTTACCATATTTCAATAAGTACGAATTAAGTAAGTTAAAATATCTCTTTTTTATGTTGACAAATATACTAATCATTTCCAAATTTTCTATCGATTCGCATTTATTTTTAAGTTATAGGGGTCTATATAATGTATTCAAAACATAGATAACACTATTATTTTTTTAATTATAATAAAAATTAGATATTAGTAAGCTAGGTAATTACATTTTACATTGACTCCTAAAATTATAAAATGTTTAAACAGTAATGTATTATAACATAGTTTCAACGATTTATTTGTCTTATTATGACCTAGATGTACATATATTCTTGGAGTTATTTTCATTGAACATTGTGAGAAAACTAATAATGGATACCTAATTTATTCTATTTTGAAGTCTTGTGAAACACTACTCATAAAATATTATTATTAGTTAGGTATATGAATATAGAAAAATAATTCGGATAATAAAATAATTGTACTCTATATAATGCGTAAGAATAAATCAAATTTAATATGGAGCGGGTAACCTAGTAGATACCTACATGTTAATACATATCCCAGATAGTCTAATTAAGTCTAATAACAGTATAATAAATTAAAAACCTATAAGAATAATAAAAACACATTTATAATAATAACAACAAAAACAGAACCGCATTAAGAATATATTTTACTCCTACCTAGAGTATCATTTAAGCTGATGAAATGTAGAATATACAATACAGGTATCACACATCATAGGATAAATCGAGGTCATTCCAATAAGAAATGGTTCACGTCGAACAATTATTTTTAATAATATAAAGTAATCTGTCGATTACCAGCATAAATACCTACATAAATGTAAGGTTATCTAGTTAATAACATAAGTGAATCTATACTTTATGGCGATGAAACAATTCTCTACAAATTATGAAAATATACCATCATATTAAAATTAAGAATTTAAATCTAATAAAATAGTGTGTAATATCTGGTTTAAGTTATGGAAAAGTTTAAAATAATGAAAATAATATTTATAAAGCTCAAAAAGTTACTCAATATTTTTTTCTAAACAAGTTATTTTCTATATACTTATAAGTTTTTTTATGCAAATATTTCTCTTAATATGTTTTGGTCACGATTTTGGTTAAGTAAGGATTTTAATACGCTGAAAATTCAATGAACTGAGTATCTAACTTTGTCCAGTAAAATATTTCTTGAGAAAAAACTTACTACCAAATCGACTGCAGGTTTAAACTATACTATTACTAGTGTGTACCTATTTTTAAAAACGGACGAGTTATCTACATTCTATAAACAAAATATACGTACATTGTACATTTTATAACATATGCGTGAAGAATTCATCAATGTTTAGGCATATGTTATAAACATATTAAGAGCCTTTATATTTCTTGACTGAATTGTGTAAATGTAATCTGACAGCATCTAGTACTAATAGTACCATTTATATATTATATTATAATATAATGTAATATAATAAATTCCAAAAATCGCTATCCACATGACCTCTACGTGAGTATACAGTATTATGGTTAAAATTTAGACTGAGTGTTTCAGTGTGATTCGACAAATAAAATAACTTTTCTTCTATCAATTAGATTCTACCATTTTTTTTAATAAATATTATAGTACTGCACCACAACGAAATCATATTAAAATATTTTTTTTTACTTATGGAACTCAAATTTCAAAATCTAAAATTGTATATTACCATTAAAAAATCAAAATAACTAATTTGTAAACCGCATATCCAGAAAAATTTTGTATTTAAATATCTTATTAAAGTTTAGTTATTAATTTATTAAGACTTTTTTACTTTCTAAAAATTTGAATTTAACTTTTTAAAGTTATTGTACACTTATTATGTCAAAATAAGATTAGCTTATACCTAAATTAAAGATGATAATTGATAAACAATGTAAGATAATAAAATTATATAACACACAATATTATTGTAAAATTTTTAAAGACTTAAAAAAATGGTTGAAGATTAACGAATAAACTTTTATTAGAGTTTTAAGCACCAACATCATTCTAAAAATCCGTATACCAAAATAATTACATATTTTCAAATTTTTTAACAATAGAGAAAATTTGAAATTTAAAAATTCGGGATCGAAAATAAAAAAAAACTTTTTTTAATGTAGTGCAATACATCATTATTTATAAAAAGAAAAGGTGACAATTAATAAATAAAACAAAAGTTATTAGTGAATGTCGAATCATTCTGAAATACCATGCATTAAGTTTTCTATAGATCGGTGTTCGATAAAAGATACCTAAGTCGTTGATTGATCAATAAGGATAAATGAAAAATAATTAGTTCAGTTACGGTAAAAAGAACTATTAAGTAGTAATTCAAAATGTTATAAAAATGTCATAACTTTTATTTATATGTTAATATCTATCCAGATTTGTGATATGTTCCATGGAGTAAATAAAAAATGTATTTACTATTTCTAAATCTGGTAAAAAAAATGAAGAAATCGTGGTGCATAGTACTTAAATAAACATTAATAATGATAATAATACTAATAAACATTTTTCAAGACTTTAATGTTGACTGTAGAACGAGGTTAGACACTACCAAATTTTTTTTCTAATTCCATCGTTATACCAAAATATATTGTATAGGTACTATTGACAATTAACGTCATTATCAAAACATGTAGGTATTATTTTAGTAGTACAACAATAATTTGTGCTTAAAATCCAATCTTCAGACGTTTAATAGAGTTGTAATTTTTATTCATTTATTGTTATTGCTGGTTCGTTGGTTTATTATTTTCTTATTTTACATTCTTGTCAACGTTTTTTTTAGTCGATCTCCCAAAGATATCGATATGAAAAAGATTTTTTCATAAATAAATTAAGCTTTTTGGTTTCATTTTTATATTATACATATAATTTATAATTTACTTAATTAGTGGACATCATTTATTATAGTCTCGTTCAACGAGTTTAAACCAAATATATTAATTATATTTTTATTTAAAACGAGGATTTAACAAACATATTTAAATAATTAAACACAGAAAATAGTAGTCAGACAATATAAATTCTTACAGACTACGTGGACGAATAATTTTCAGAGGAAATGAATAAACATATATTTTCTTTTCTGAAACCGTTTTCACCTAGAATTAACGTAGCGACAATAATTTGATGTTCCATTACTACTAGTTACTACCGATGTAAATAATTGTACATTATATTTTTGAACTAATATTTATGTACACTATAATTTTAACAAAACTTTTAAAAAAACATACTGAACAATGAACATGCAACAAAATGATAAAATGTTGCCATAAATATACTGTTAAATTAACATTTTTATCATTTTGTAATACTTAGTTTTTAAAGGTATCTATATATTTTTAAAAAAATGAATACAATCTTGTATATATACTCGTATATAAAGATTAAAAGTTCTTTGGTTAAATTTTATTTCGACCCAATAAAGCTGTTATCAAAATGATAACATATATTTATATAAAATATTATGAGTTTAAATGTAATAAAATATTAATAAAAATTAATGTATAACTGGGGATAATTTACTGGAAATCAATGTTTACCGATAGTAATTTCTATTAATTTCTATTATTTTTTTTTACACCTTAATTACAATTAAATATTAAAAATAACCTGTTGAAAACCGAAACGTAAAATTTATTTTGGGTAAATTCAACAGGGTTTTTATTTCAGGTTGAATCATTGACATTGTATCCATACTAATGTAACACTTTACAATTATTCTAATGATATAGAACATAGAATTAAATATTAATTATTTTCATAATAAAATAATCCCATAGGTACGATAGACGTTGAATATTATAACTATACGTGCTATCGATTTATGTCATATATGCTTTAAGCTACCATAATTAACCGTGGTAATTAATTCTTAGTTAATATTTTAATCTAATAGTCATATGACTATTTTTGTAAATAATACAAAAAACACTGTGTGCACCACGGATAATCATAAGTAGATAGGCGTTACGTAAACATCGAGCTTCGGAATAATTCGGACTCTGACCACTGTTTATAAAGATTATAATACGTATAAATGATAAATGGAAATAAAATGTAAACGAATTCAGATTTGTTTAAAGAATAACAAAAGCTTTTTCAAAATTCGACTGACATACATAATTAACACCGTTATCACTATCATCGGCGAGGGAAAGTGTTAACGAGTGTTTTGAGCCGAAGTTCCTGCTATTCCTGCCCATTTCATTGTCGGCATTAATCAGTCCTCAGCCTCCAGTATAATAATAATTGCTTTTATGCGTATTGCTTGCGTTTTAGAAATCGTCGACGATTAACAAAAAAAAAAAAAAAGAAAAAAGAAAAACAATAAACTCATCTGTTGTTTTTTTTTTATTCTTTTCTTATATCATAATAATAATTATTATTTAAATAGTGTTATAATAAATTGTTATGGTTATTATACGACCACGGAGTATAATAGGATTCTTAAAAAGATGAGTACCTACATAAATAGATTGTTACTGAAATAAACCACCGTAAATTCAATTAAGTAAATATATATACTTATTCCAGTCCAAAATTCGATTATGTGCGTTTTTGCATGATGTATAATGTAGTATATAATAAATTAATAACTATTATACTACCTATAAAATTTTCTTCTATAACCAGTATAAAAATATAGATTTTTAACTATTTTTTGAACCTATACAAAAATTTAATTAAAAAAATTATATATTTCAGAAGAGTCCACTAAACTACTAGAGAACTAACTCTATAGCCTATTTGGGAAAGACTTTTTTAATCTGTGAACCACAAAATCTTTACGTATAAAGTCTCTGAATAAATTTTAGGTGTCATTTCATTAAAAATGAAGATACATATAGAGAACAATAAAATTGAGACGAACATATCCAAATTTATAAAGAGGTTGTAAGTTAAAAATAATGTCACTCTTATGAAGTTCTTATATTTGTAACTTATGAGAATATATTTTTTTTACAAATGAAAACTATTAAAACTATGCCACAAAAACTCATTACATGACGGTGTTAATATAAATAATATATAATATACAAATAAACTCGAAATTAGTGACAAAAAAACAGGTACTAAAAGTAAGTTTAGTAAGTATAAACTATAAAGAATTAAAGCTTATCGAACGATAACTATACTGAAAATCGAAGTTGAAACAACATGTATTTTCTACCTATGTTGATTGAATAATATATCAAACCAGTGTAAAACTGTAAAGTCAAATACTTCATCTCTGTAACTATTGAAGGATCGGCCATACTGTTGGAATTTATCGAACAATAAATCGTTTGTCTAATGAAATGAGTAGGTTCAATGCATGAAAAAAATAAAAACCCCTATAAAAATTAAAACATTTATCTAATCATTTCTATAGCAATAATTTACAAAATATGTACGGTATCATATCATTGACACCTCATCTAAGATCAAACTGCTCAAAGTTTTAAACTTTACAACCGTATTATGATGTAGAAAAATCATTGAAATTTCAATTTAAAGATCGTGTAATAGTTATAAAGGTAGAACTGAGAATTTCGAGTCAATCTCGACTCACGAGATCACGAGTAATAATAAAAATGACCCATAAAATAATTGTAAAACTGCATCTACCTATGTAAAATTGTTATATTTAATGAATTTAAGTTATTTAACACTCAAAAAAATACGAAACCTTAATGTTTTCATTGTGTTATTGAAATATTTGAAACTTCATGATTCTGTAAAATTGCGTATAGTTAATGCAAGACTCATCATTCGCAGTTATGTGTATTAAATATTTTACATAAGAAAATCTTATGAAAATTTTCACCTCATAAAAAATATATATATATTCTAATTTAGAAATATCAAAAAATTACTACCTAATATAGGTAAATATAATGGTCAATGAGTAAAATTAACACAAAAGGTGTGTACCTACTAAATACGCCGGACATATTGCTCTCGAATGTCGTATACCTACTAGTGTTTATAAAAAATGTATTTACAATAAATTATTTACAAAAACAGTAATGGCCTTTTAGAAACAACTCAATTCTTTATTAATAGGCATGTGCAATTTGTGTGTAATTTACGCGTGTTATAAATAGTGAAATATGTTGTTTCGCAAGCGGGTTTCTCGCGAGAGACGGTACACATGAATCCGCGTGAAAAACATTTTATTATACAGTACCGACCCAAACGAGAAGGTACACCACCCGTAATATAATATATTATTAGTAATATATATATATATATACTGATATATATAATATATATTATATATGCGTTAATCGCGTTATGATACATTATAATATTCTTCCACGGTCCACGAGCAACCACGCAACATTTCGCAAATAACGAATGAACAACAATAATTAAACAACAGTTACTGGGTCACTGTTTCTAATGTTTTATTATATCCATATATTAACGTACGAAAAAGTACCGCAATAATAATATTGGACTTAAGTTCCGGACACGTTCAGTGAATGGAACCCGCCGCCAAACGCGATCCGAACGCAATGGCGTCACTGCAGTATAGGTACCTACGAAGCCGTGGAAACACTACTTTGGCAACGTCATTCAACATGCGTGTAAATAATATTACGCTACCACCACGTGCTGTATATATCTGCCCACATTATTTACCTACTTGCATATAATATGATAATATCCCTATGTACATTACACGTCATGTCCTACGGACACACGTACGTGCGTTTCATATGCATAGGTATATATAAGTACGTGAGTGTGCGATTGCCCACTGCCTACATGAATGTGTTTAGTTATTAATTATGTATGGATCTCGATTTTATTTCGAATGAAAAATTATCAACTCCGGCGCTGAACGATGACAAATTCACGGTCAATTTGAAATTAGTGTCATAGTTATTTTGTTGTGCATTGCGAATCATACATTATTTTCGTATAAAATAAATGTTTGAAACGACAACCGTTAGACTGTGTGAAAACCCCATAATATGATACCGTATTATATGTGCTTGAATGGTGGACATAAATTTACTATTTTTCAATTCTTGCTTCGAATGTAACAAAAATCGAGTATAATTATAGGTACATAAAGTTATGCTTTGTAAATTGTTTATTAAATTGTATACGACAAACAATTCCTATTATGACGTTCAAATTTATTGTAAATTATATAACCTTAAAGAAAAAGGCAGGTTTCAAATAAATTACAATTAAACTTAATCGTAATTATTGTCAAACAACATTAAAATCGTAACCCGTATTTGCGATGATCATCACAAGAAAACGGGATTATCGAAAACTTGGCAGATTACTTATAATACACATATTTGGTTGGAAGAAAAACTTAAAAGAAAATCTAATATCAAACAAAAAGATCTATATCAGAGCGTGTAAAAAAATACTTAATGCAAACACTTTATTCAATTTTTATTGCATTTTGCATTTTTGGGTAGGCATACTACAAATTAGCAAAAAATCAAATTTGATATTGGGACCATTCCTCATAATATTTATTGTCATTATACTAATTAATTATATTTTTAAAAAATATATGATATAATATTTAAAAAAATAAAAATAAAATTAAGATAAATGGAATAAGACAGTTATATAAAAACTTCGATTTTACAATGGCAGGTATATTATTAAGTTAAACAAGCTAAAAATGAATACATTTTACGATTAGTTAACGGTTAATTTTAGGCACTCATAGTTTAAAAAAATATAAGTCAATCCAAACTATATATTAAAATATTAAAATATTAATTTTATATTTTATTTTATTTTCATAAGTATATATATATATATATATATATGTATATGTATATATAACCTAACCAGGGAACCAGGGTTTAAACTTAACAAAATTTTCATTTACGTGTTGAAAATATCAAAGAATATAGTTAATACTACGCTGTACACACAATTGCGATAAATAATTATGAACAATTTAATTAAACACTTGAACTTTAAAATTTTCTAAACTCTGAGGTCTAGACTATTCGAACATGAACCATGATTTGAACGCAAATGATGTAAAATAAAAATTATAGTATTTTTGAATGCTTTTTAGAGCAAAGCAGCTAGTTGTATAAATGTCAACATTCATCAAGAGGAAATAGACAAATAAAACATGTATACTCAAAAGACTTTTAATCAATGAAAATTAATTATAAATAAAATATTAATATAAGTACATTGTTCATTCATAAATTGTATTCATAATTCATATATTGGACTAACATACACCACACTAGAAAAAAATTTACGTTGTACAAAGTATTTGATGCAAATTTGTTCGTGCAGCACAAAATGTATGCACCATGCGTGTGTAAACGAGTTCAAAAATATATACTTGGCGTAAATATTTATGACAAATACTCTACTCAACCCACTGTACATAACATATATTTTTACTAGTGTGGACACAGCTTAATAAGAACTCCAAAATGCAACAAAAACTTGAAATGTTTGCAAAACAAAAATAAAAGTACAATGAATAGGTTGAAAACCTATTTGAAAACGTCACGCTAAGCCACTAAATATCATAATATTCACACTCTTTATTTTCTTATCTCTAAAAGTATATATTTATCTAGTTATAATTTTCTAACTGTTAAATATACCTGATAAAGTAGCAATTAATATAAGAAACATTGATATGTTGTCACAAAAATATCAACTAACATATTTATTTTGATTTTTGATGTTTGTTCCTTAGAAAGTAAATACATACCTATGCATGTAAAACTATGCTTAAGTTAACACCGATTTGACATATAGATAAAAACATACATTACATATTATATGTATAGTGATTTTATAATTATTTTAACAAAACAAAAAAAAAAAAAAAACGAAAGAAAAACCAAACAAAATCAGCTATTATACAATAAGAAAAACATTCTTTCATTGTTCTGCTGAGGAAATTGTTAACTTCGCAGACACGATTGTTTTTGTGACACCAGTCGAAACGAAACTTTCTTTATTTTATTATAACTTATAATATATAATACTTATAGGTAATGTAGATACGTATTGTTTTCAAATAATTTAAAGCTCACATAAAAATTAACCAGTTTAAAATGTAATTACTGTATCAATTTTAATAGATAAAAACTAGTTAAAATATTTTTAGTGGGAGTGAGTAAGTAAGTATTGAGTATTTAAAAATAAATAGGTATGTTACGGAAACTTTCTAATCACCTTTTTATTTACAATACATTTATTTTGATTACATTATTTATCTAAAAAAAAAAATTTTAATGTATAATTTAAAAATTAAACTATTTTAGTACCTATACCTAATACAGTATTAAAAACTAAAAATATATATACTATAGTGTTTGTGTATCTTTTTTTTTAAATTGCCTATGGCTTTTTTTATTTAAACGACCAAAAGTCTTTATAAATACAATACATTGTGGGTAGTACAATATGATATTTTATAAGTAATAGTAATAATAATAACTTGAATATAAATATAAATAAATATAAAATACTAATGATAATATATATAATACTAAAATATATATTATACAAGAACATATTTGAGGTTGTACCTTCAATGAGATAGTCCCTTTATATATATATTTATTTATTTATTTATGTATATATACATATATACTATTACAATAATATCATATGTTAATATGCTATAATATAGATATTAGGTATTATGTATTTATGTAAGTGTTTCAATAATATAAGGCAGGTATGCCCAACCTTTTTCAACTTGCGGGTCACATTCAAAATTTATATTTATCCTGTGGACCGTATTAACTTCATGGTTCATTTTTTGTTCATTTCGATAAAATATTATCTTATTATTATAACTTTTATCTTAATATTATTACTTATCTAATTTATGACTAATCGTATGTGTGCTGCATAAATATAGATAGTATAGTATACTGAATAAGTATTGAATATTTCCACGCTATAAGGTTGGTTTGTTTTCGTCAGGTTCACATTTTTGTTTGCGAAAAATAATTAATTTAATTTAATTATAAAAATGTCTCAAAAAAAAAAAAAAAACAATTGAAAGCTTAATAAAATAAAAAATGTTATAAATCATAATTTTTTTTTACACTTATAGAAATTTCTAATTTTTATAAAATGGTCACGGACTGGTTGGAACACTTCCGCGGGTTAGGCATGCCTGATATAAGGCAATAACAAAAAGCCCTACAGTTACACTTATCAGTGAATTAATATATAATATCAATGCTAATACTTCTTAGTTCTCCATTCTAATCGTACAAATAAGTTGGTACTCACTACTCTAGATTATTAAGAAAATTAAAATAACTTTTTTATGTCTGTAGTAGCATTATGGGCTTATGACACATATTTATATATATATATATATATATATATTATATCCAAATCGTATATTCAAATTTTACGAGTATATAAGTATAACAATAATATTTTATTATTACATTTATTTACTGTATAGTATACATGTACTTATTTAATTAAGGACTGATTTTAATATTACTTTTATGACACTCGTACATGTTTCTGATCAAATTAATTTATATTTAAGTATAAATAATATGTACGTAACCGCATGAATACAATTAAAATTATGAAGTATCTAATAGTGATAGTGTTTTGTTTTGTAGGTAATCGTTAATACTGAGTTATACCGTTTTGATAATAATATTATAAATAAATAATGTTATAATAATGTATTGAGTGGAGGGGATTTGATCTCTGTCCAATTTCCACATTATTACCTAGGCAAAATGCCTACGTACTTATAGATTGAATATGCTTACGCTAAATGTATTATTTAAGACATTTGAATTTTACTATACAATTTTCAGGTGGATATAATTTAATACATTTAGTTTAATAATTTATAAGTTTATGGTTGTACCTTAACATCTTACATCGATATAAACAGATAAATGGTTATATTATGGGTAATAGTCTTTTTGTATTTTTCCAATATATTATGAATGTGAATATGTGATATACCAATCTACAGTACTTAATTCAATTTATTGTTAACATTTTTTAATATTATCGTGGTTGATGTATCGAATGTATAATTTAAAATATGTTTGAAAATTACCTATGGGCTATGAGAAGAACGATTTTTTTTTTTTTAGTTTTGATACAGAATAATGCAGAATGATGTGTATAGATTCTGACAGCCGGGTATAATACAGTCAAATAATAGGTTATAAATAAATAAATTATACTTTAATAGCTTCACTTTTATCGACAGTAAAAGCGTTAAAAATTTTTAAACATACGAATATAAATGCTATGATATATTATGCATTCAATGTACATGATATGTATTCGCATCACGTACGTGTACATAATATCTAATAAATAATAGCCTATCTTGTATGGATGTAAGACGTATAGATAAAAATACGTTCGGTCGTAAATAAATCGCGATTTCCAACTAATATCGATTCACTGAAATAATTTGTACAAAAAAGTAGTACGACACGCGTGTCTACAAAACTGTTTATCAATTATACAATAATACTTCAGTTTACCTTGTTCAGCATGGTCTTGATTGCCTTATGAATTTAATATTATTTCATTTGTTTATTCGATTCGTATATATACTATAGTGGAATAAACTGTATGCACACCACGAGTTGTAGAAAGATTGTTTCAAAAAAAAAAAAAAAAACGAAAATGGTCAATAAATTGGCGATGTAAAATATGAGTGAACTATTGAAAAAAAAAAACAACTGAAAACTTCGGATAATATCGAACGTAAAAAAATTGCTAAAAACGCGATGAATTTGTGCGAGCACGTTTTTCGGCGTACAACGACGTGTCCTGGAGCAGCACACGTTCAAACACAAGCCAAACACCGGCACGCGACTGATTTTAATATCGCTTACTATATAGGAGCCCATCTTTCCACCATGCTTCACTGGACCATGAAAGATTTCCCTACTACGCGCGGGCTGTTCTAGTTTTCAGTGCCTAGCACATTATTACTTGGAGAGATAACCGGATTTCGACAAATAAGTGATGAGGAAGACACAAAAATGTCTCCGAACAATGATGGTGATGGCGATAATGACGATAGTAATATTGACAACAATAGCATATCTTTGCATGGTACGTACGTGGGCATATTGTAATTTATGTAATATTTTTACGTGACAATAAAAATGTGCACAATGGTCATACGACGCGCTCTGCTCTTTTTTGGATGCGTACAGGTGCACTTGTGAGGTATAACGTGGTATAAAACTACTGTTGGTACATTGTATTTTATTTTCTACGTAATTAACTACTGTTAATCAGCATGAATTCAATAACACACGCACATGGACCGCGGCGAACGCGTGTCTTATGTAGAACGATTGAATTTAATGATAATATTAACGAAGGGAATTTCGTGGATGGACTATTTGGAAATTTACTTGGACGCTAATATGTGTAATAGTGACGTAACGTCCGGAAAACATGTGCCTTACCGTAATAAATATTATTATATTATAATAATAATGTAACACAAATAATTCATTGTCTAGAGCGGGTACAAAAAAAAATTCACTTCGTAGGTATATGCATGTTATGTAATGTGGGTATACCTAAATACTATTGTATATTAAATTAAGCAACGAATTCTGCACACTCTTAGCACATTACTAATTACTATAAATATTTTTACTTTCTTTGTCAATTAAATTTAATTAATATAATTATAGTATTAATTATTTATTGATAATATCTATTAATTGATGTGGTACGCTATTCTATTGTGATTATCCTAGTGATTATATGAGAGAATCGATTATCGATAGATCGATATTTTATTATTTCTACGTGGTTTCGGAAAAACCACAATTTTTGTACAGTTTTACTGAATTACAATCATCCGTGTATGTTGAATTACTATTTAAATGTTAAATACACCTATCCACAATAAAATAATCTGAAGACACAATTATAATAATAATTATTAATTAATATCAATATTAACTTAAAAGCAACGGTGTACCGTGTACATTTGTTTCGTGATCTGTGGCCATATAATATGTACGGTTAATGTTTTATTTTTGAAGGAGTTAGGTATGTTGACAATGTTGACATATATATTACCCACTCAATGCGTTTTGCAATAAAAATCACGTTCTTACAACACACATTGGGATTGGGCAGTTAATCGCACTAACGTTTAAATTTCGTAGAGGCAAGGATAGATAGTCTGAAAAAGTTTCTCAAGCTACTGTATTGTATGAAAACAAAACGTTACAATTTGAAATATGTTTTTATCATACATTTTAATTAAAAAATTGACTCATTGTCTCGACTATGAAGTTGGTCGTCATCATATTATTTGAAAGGCTAGTCAAATAATACGAAAAGTTGCGTTACTCAAGGCGCCAACTAATTATGTCCATGTGTCATGAATACATAACTTTATCTTATTGTAGAAATTCCGTAGTTGACACTTTATAATTTACTAATAAACTTTTAGATTTTTGGAGGATGCAATTATGGTTTTCAATTTTGGTATATTTTATAAATGATTGTTATGCATATTATTGTTATTATTCCTAAATTAGAACTAGAAAAAAAAATAAGTTGTATTATTATTATTTTAATTATTGTTCACTATTATTTTGAATATTTATTTATACTATTTTCTTCTAAAAACCGCTACCTACATTTTAAATTCTAAACGGAGTGATGAAATCTATTGATTTTACAATGATATGTGTTTTTTTTTTTTGTATCTGACAACATTTTTTTTTGGCAGTAAAAATGCTTTGATTTTCTTAAACAGCAGCTTTTCTGAAAGGAAAGTGAATGGTACCTGGGCAAATCAAAAATGCTGTGTTTATACTTATGGTTCAAAATTTTAACACTAGGTTATCCATAAGCTATTCTTCAAAAATCTATAAAAAAATTTCCAACGGACTAAAAGGGAAAAATGTTATGACTGATTGAATTTAAATTTTTACGAAATTGCATACTGCATTATATTTCAATTTAAATATAAAATACTATATTATTATATACCCATTTTATACCAACATTTCATCTTCGTTCAGAATCGTTGTTCGTATACAATGATACCTATCATTGCATTCAAATTTAACAAATCCATTGTAATGAGAAATGACCTATCCTATGAACGAAGTGCATTCCACCCCCAACTGTACAGCAGAGCGAGGCCCATCCGGTTCTTTTTATATATGTATATACAAAATATCTACATAAGTCCTAAACTGCATTAAGAATATTGCAAAATTATCAAATATATTTGATAGTATACATTTGATTTTTAAATATGAGTAATGTATTATATTAATTAATTTTAATTACATTTTGTTTTTATCTACTGTTTTTATTAATAGATTACCACTGTGCTTCATAATAAATATGCGTTTTTACTTTACCTATCTAAGGCGTAGGAACGTTATTCATTACATACATACATTTATATTGTGTGATTTTTTAACACACAACTCATACATTACACATTTGAACTTCAATTTAGTGTAATTTTCTTTCAAATATAGTTACTTATATTTTATAATAATAATTGTTATTAACACTATCTAACCTATCTATTATTTTAAAATAACCCTTTAGTCCAAGTGAAAACCTACGTGCAATTGGGTTTGATATTGACTACATTTGTTGTTAAAACAACTTCATATTTCTATTCGTGTAACAATAAGCATTATTTTGCAAGTCGTAAGCAGTAAGCACTGTGAACATTTATTACACCTAATAGTTAAAAAGTAAAAATACTGATATAACTCACAATTTCTACAGTATTCACAATTAATAATTACTCCGTAAAATATGAAAATATCAAGTTTAAGATATTGTCAAAAAGTTGTTTGAACAATCTATAGACTGTAATATATATACTATAGATAATAGATTGATACTAGCTGTAGTATATAACATTATATACTCGTACTATGAGTTTTCTACGGAATTATTATTTTCAAAATGGCTAAGTTAATTTTTTCTTTATTATTATTTAGTAGCCAGGAAAGACAAAAATTAAAAACTTATTTTAAAACTTACCTTTGTAATGGATATTTATCATCCGTATACCCATAATTACTATACATACTTACAAATACGGAACAAACGACAATTAGAATGAAATACCTATACGTTAGATTATTTGTTTTCGACAGCTCGTCTTCGCTAATATATTTTTTATGCCGCGTGTACCGTAAGCTTAATTTTCGATGCTACTAGAGGCGCAGGAAAGTGATTCTTTTCTCTCCGACGGAAAAGTCAAAATACTAGTTTTTTTTCAAAAACTTTCGGCATCGTTTGGCAAAAAAATAATGTTCAAAGAGGATAAAAATATGTTGTACATGTTGTAGCGGACTTATCCGCTCGCCACGTTATACGTACAATGTCTCTATGCACGACGTAGTATGATGAATATGATGATATTGTGTAACTACCGCTGTTGCAACTCGCATTAATAAAATTAAAATAATAGGGATGAAAAAAACAGTTATAAAACAGTTCCCGCTCGTGCGGGAACACGATTTCTTGTATGAAATTCAGTCCTCGCACATGTCACTCGCGACTAAAATAAATTGATCACTCCCCAACCTTGTCACACAATATACGTACACGCGTAGGTACACCTAGCTATTAATATCATTTTTACCTATATTGATAGCTGCATGCGCTAATATAGGTACTGGGATTCCCATGCTTTCTCGTGCTTTTTTATTTGCAATTACCTACGTTCCAACTTCAAATACATAAAATGATAATATTTCGTGGTCTTGAAAAAGATACTTTTAAAAAGTTTTCAAATACAAACACAGAAACTTGTTTTCAAAAGTATTTAAGATACGTATTTCAAAAAATAATAAAAAAAAGTATTATTTGTTAATTATTTTATTGAAAATTAAATAGGTCTGGAGTTCTGGACTGAATTATACATAATATATAGTAAGTAGTCGTTTTCACACCAATATCATACGGAAACCAGATAATATAAGCAGTAATTTAGAAATAAGCATTCTACAGAACAATAATTTAAAGTAAAACTAATTTTCTCGTTGAAATCAGCACAGCTTCTGAATCAGTAAAATATTAATCCTAGTAGTTTCAAAGCTAACAAAATTACCATACCATGATTATTATCAATTTTTAATTATGTTTAAAAATGATTTAAATTTTACCTACAAAATGTATTTTTAAACCATGTCACTTAAGTTATAGGTACTTACCAACGACTAACCCTATGTCCCAATCTATAATATAATTGATATGATTATAATATATTAAATTATTAACTATATTATTTTTCTATTATAGATAGGTATAGCTTTTTAATGATGCACAAAGAGGGAAATCAAATTAAAATAAGTGGAAGAAAAAACTTTAATTATTTTCATATTAAATATCACATTAAATAATACATGCTTTAGAATTTTAGATCATTTCAAAGAACTAAAAATCAAACAACTTATTTTTTAAAAATACTTTCAATTTTTGATAGAAATACATGTTTACTGTATTTATACTGAATTTGTAGAGTTATATGTTACTATTGAAGGTCACAACATAATCATAATCATTATTTTACATAAAAAATTTAAATAATTAAAAAAATACATCATGTATAAACCTAAACTTTCTATAACTTCACTCAGATATGAAATGAAAGTGTTCTACGTGATGCACTGATATAATAATGTTACACGGGAAACAATGGGTAGATAGAAAAAATAAATTTAAAAAATAACTTATTATATTCAATAGTTTTCTGCAAATAAGGAAATGATATACGAGTACATATATAAGTATCTAAAAACATTATTATTTTAGTAAAAATTACTACACATAAGTTTAAATATTAATTTTGAGTATGAGTGGAGCTGGAGCATAGATTTAAACATATAACACTAAATTATAAATATTATAAAGGTGTATGCACCTGGGTTATCCTAATTACTTAATACCCAGACAGGACTCAACCCCAAAATAATAGGCAGATATAAGGACAAGAAGGTATAAAAGCAATGATTTAAATGTAAAATATTAGTGCACCCGGCTGATATTACATCATTATTAAAACATGATCCTCACCCTCGAAAATATAATTTTAAAATACAAAACCACTAAATATATTAAATGGTTAATTAAATTAATATTATAGGTATTATATGGATATATTTAGTATACAGTAATACAGATAGGTAGTATAAAACTGTAAAATATAATTGTATAAGTATAATTACATTTTATGATTTTGAGACTTACAAATCACAGTAATATTATTCAAATTAGTAAACTAATTTTGTCCCAAAATATTATCCTACCATATGCATATCATATAAGTACATCATACTGATATTTATAACTGAACAAATAAATTAATTCTAGAAAGAAAAATTGTTTAATTTCCACTTATTTATTATAAATAATAATTAACAAATCAAGTAATCAACTATGAAAATTAATTCAAACATAAAACCTTTTGAAAAATAAGTACACTACCTATATCATCAATTTGTAACCTAATTTTTAAGTACATACTTATTGTATCAAATGTTCGAACCAAATAAAACAGTACTTACTTGAAATAATTCCAATTTTGGGAATTTATAAAAAAAGTCCTACTAAATATAAACATAATCTTCCATAAGAATCTTCATATTTTGATTCTAAAGCAAATAGGATAATACATGAAACTTGTTGAGGATTGTTATCATCTTAAAAAAGGTAAATGGAAAAATAACCATGACCATTGTAAAACAATATATATTAGTACATATAAGTATAAATATACAGGATGATTCAATGAATCTAATAACTTTTGTTCTGTCCATTATTTTAAATTTTCTTTTTCAAAATTAATATATAATACTTACTGCACTACAACAAAATTGTATTAAAATATTTGTTTTTCTTTTGGAAATCAAATTTGAATATTTAAAGTTATATTTAACAATTCAAAAAAAGTCAATAAACCGGATTTCTAGAAAAATTATTATATTCAAGCATCTAATTTAAGTTTTGTCAGTTATTTATTATTATTTTCCATGACACAAAATGGCTACTTTGAATTTTTTATTTTAACAGTAGAATAAAATCTTAAATATTATGAAAGTCTTTGTTTCAAAAATAAAAAAAAAATTATAATAAATTTTTCAAGTAGTGCAGTACAATATAATGTATCAGAAAGAAAGTAAAAAATAATGAAAATAACAAAAGTTATTGTATTTGTCGAATGATTCTGAAACACTCTATACTCTGAACTTCATCCAGAATTTAATATTAAGTATATAATATGTAATAGACCAATTTATTCCATTTAAAACTATAAAATGTTGCAATACCTGTACAATTTTAAAATGTTAGTAATTATAAAATTTAAACTGTGTTTTAAATATTTACTTTTTCCTTTTCATCATATTTCATTAGACATATGTCACATAGACAATAATCGTAATTTCAAACTAATAATATAAGAGTAACAATAACTAAGGGTTAAGTGATATAAACAATGAAAAATGTTTAATATTTAACTAATAATTTTATTTGAATAATAGGAAGTAAACATTTTATTACAAGTATACATTATAGCTACTGCACAATTACATCTTATGAGGTTTTTTAAAATAAAAAAATTTGTTATTGAAGGAATCTTTCCTTATCGGTAACATTATAAAATTAAAAATCATTTTCATAAAATAAAAAATTACAGTTTTATAATTTAAGTCTATGGGGTCTTGTATATCAATTACAATCCATAGCTTCTTCGAATTCTGCAACTGATAGGTCATAATCTGTATTATTTATGTCAGTAACTATTGAAGAATTGACTTCAGCTGTAAATACATCATAATTAGATTTAACTAACAATAAAATATAAAAACAACTTACAATCATCAAGAAAAGATTTTCCATTGTGATTAGATTCTACATTATAACTTGATTTTTCATTAGTAGATCCCTTCAATTTTTGACTCTCTTCAAAGAATTGATTTGGGTGGTTTATAGCGGTAAAACGAGGTGATACACCATGTTTAGCTTCAAAATACTTTGTACAGGCAATTTGATAATGACCATTTTGAGAAAGATTTAAGATTTCTTGAACACCTTAACATAACAATATAAAAAAATAAAAGTATATGTACAATTAACAATTAATATTATCCATACTTTGAGCTGAAATATTTGTAGTCTCAAGTAATTGTTTCAATGCTTGACTATTGGTGTGCTTATATGGACAACCATGATACTCATCGATTCCTACTGCACCCATAATTATTTTCATACAACTGTATGGTGTATAATTAACTTTTTTTCCTTCTTTACCATAATTATGTTTTATATTGTAACTATACTGTTTGTCAAACTAAATTGGAAAATATAAAGACATTCATTATCAAAATTAAATAATTATAACTTTTACTAATTTTTACTTTATCTGAATCCATCTTCTTAGTGAATTCTGATTTCCAAAATACTAATGCTTCTTCGAGAGACAAGCCAGCTCCTTTTAAAAATAAACCATACTGTTGACGAGCTTGGTGTTTTAAATGATGTTCACTTCTCAAATTTACATGTAAACGTTTCATACACAGAGGGAAAAGATCCTTAGATGCCTAGAGTTTAAGGAGTTTAAAAAATTATAAATTGTATTAAATTAATTTGTTTTATTAAACTAATTTTTAATTTTTGGTACTTTGGACTTAAAAATATTAAGTAATAGCTAACTTCTCTATAAAGTATTTAAATTAAAAAATAAAACCTATAAGAGAATGAAAACTTTTTCGGATAAATAAATATTTAACACTTGTACATTAACACTAAATAAATATTATAGCAGCATTCACAAATAATTCTTTTCTATTTATCAATATAGATAATAATATATCAATATATATATTTATATAATAATAAAATAATATATCTTACACAATCAATGGTACTTATAGATAATGTAGACATGTTTTGTGTAACAGAGTAATTTTTACCCATGTATGACTGGTGTAAATATTTTATAAAAGCTCCAAATCGTTCATCTTCACTAACAATACTGAATTTTTGAAAACATTTCTAAAAAAATACAAGAGACATAACATTATATCACACTATTCATCTAAAAGAAATGCCATTAATAAAAGTGCATTAAATTAGCAGAGTAACTAATCATATTAAATCAAATATATTATAATATTTGAATAGAAAAAAATCAATAAAATCTATCAATTAATATGAGATTTAAAATAAAAACTTACAATGAGTTCTTGAGAAAGTTCAGATCGAAATGTTTGACAAATTCCTGATATAACATCAGTTTGTACGACATAAGCAAATCCATCACTTAAGAAAACTTTCCTATTGCGAACTAAATCTAACACTTGCGTCCAACGAACTTTAAAATACTCATTAGTACTTCCAGATGTTATAAAAGAACCCATATTATCCGTCAATATATTTTGTTCTTCTTCACTTACCTAATAATCATTAATAAATTATACATAGTTAAAGTTAATTTTTTTTATATAATATAGAATATATAGCTATAAATTATTAATTAAACAATAATTCTTTTTTTTATATTTCACAAATTTATTAATACTCATTTTTGTCATAATAAGTGTACAAGATAATATAAGCAGAAATATTAATAAAAGCGTTAACTTGATATCTTGATACATGATTTGCAAAATTTGAAACTAATATTATTTATTACTACTTTACTTAAATATAGGTAGTTGATAATATGTATGTATACTTTAATTAATTTGTCTGGTTTCAAAATAAAATATTTCATCAAACATAGTTTTAATTACTTTTATATTTTTATTAAATAAAATTTTATTACAAATTTTTAAAGTTTTGACATATTATTTTAGGTAGGTAGGAAACGAAAAAAAATGTATAAATAAAATTGAGTTTTGTTTTTACTGATTATGTTTTAAGAGCATAACTTAGTATACCACATGATTTTTAGTGAATATAAGTAAATGAATTAAACATATATGTTTATATTTATTATGATAAATAATATACTTACTGCAGAATAATTTGTGTTATTGTATGATAAAAATTTTAACTTCTCAGTTTTTGAAAGAAGTGACCATCGCAATTTAAATAATTCTATTTCTCTGTTAATAAACCATTTTCGCAACTCATCAGTTTTACAATAAACAAGTCTAAGAATAAAATGTGAGCATACATCTCTTTTTCTTGCTTCACAGTTTTCGCTGTAATCTTGGTATGTACCCCCATTTAACTAGAAAAATGATTTAATAGATAAACAATTTAATTTCATTCTTCATACTTATGAATGTTATAAACCTATAATTATTCTACAAACAATATAAAATATATATAAATTATATGAATGTAAAGTCATTGTTTACAAATTAATAGAATCGATAATCATACCACCTTTGTTTTAAAATATTTTAATAATCAAAGAAATAATTTACTTAAGTGATTATTTAAAATATATAGTTATTCTCATAAATTCAAAATTCAAAAATAAATTTTATTGTTTAAAAACTATTATGTTACATACCAATTTAAACATATGTTTAAGTCCTTCTTTTTTAATTTCTTGTAATACTGATTTAATGTAATCTTCATAATTACTTGTATTTCCTTTCAAACTCAATTGTTCAAGGATTTGTAAAACTAAATACAACATGGAATACATAAATACAAAGTAATATAAAAAATGTATTAAGAAAAGAATGTATTATAAGAAATATTGCTTATCTTATCTTACCTTTCAGTCTTTCAATTGTCCATTCTTCAAATTCGTCCAAATTTATATAAAAATCAGGGATTTCTCTATATAGTTGTAGATCATGATCATAATTTTTTTCTTCTGAAGCTCCTAAAGTTTTTCTACTTGGTGTAAAATTCATGGTAACTCAGGTGTAATTTTCTTGAAAAAAATTGAATGATATTACATTCGTACCTACATTAATAAAAAATTCATTAACAAAACATTTTGGTATACAAATTTAAATTCTTAAGTTGCAAAAAGAAAAATACTATTATTATTACTGTTTATTATACTGAACAAAATGTAAAGAATTTGTACTGATATTCAGAAAAATAAACATTATAGTATTGAAATATTACATCGATTGCAATAGCCCACTAATTTTAAATGTATCTAAAAGGTATGAATATATACAATGATAATTTACGATTCGATTTTGTCATTGTACCAAACAAAACCGTATGAATTACTTGACTTGTAAGTATACAATGAAATAGCAAAAATTATTATCGATACGCGTTAAGTTATACAGTTGTACGTAACGAGTAGGTTGAAAGAACCAGTTGTTGTTTTACATTTGCCAATACATCACTTCAAAATAGAAACCGGATGAGATGCGTTGTATAACACAAACCTAGGGAAGAAAACAGCAGGTCTGGCACTCACCAATCTGATTGTCTTTGAGCCGTTGAAATGTTTTGACAATCGCACTCGGAATTTTAGCGAAGAAATCGACGGGAACGTAACACGATAAAGCTGCACAGTCCGCTGACCGCGGTGGGTACTATCAACATCACTTTTGTTTGTGGCACGAGTCATGTTTGGCGGGAAATGATAACGCGAGATCAGGTAAATACGGAACGGATCATACGGACAGAGTGATCATACCTCCACGAGCCGCCGAATGAACCTATC
The DNA here is from genome assembly GCA_025469195.1 of Chaitophorus viminalis. Taxonomy (NCBI): domain Eukaryota; kingdom Metazoa; phylum Arthropoda; class Insecta; order Hemiptera; family Aphididae; genus Chaitophorus; species Chaitophorus viminalis. Next base: position 7,147 of record JAIPRK010000564.1, on the reverse strand, counting down.
GCAGTATAGCCTCCGGAGATTGGTGTGCGCGTACCTACGTACTTTTTTCCATACTCGCATTATACGCACACGATTATATTGTATATTTGTATTATATTATATCTATATGATATATCCATTATCTACGATATTATATCGTCCCGATGCTCTCGTATTATACATTTTTCGTGTGCTCGTATGCAATTCAATATTTATCATTGTGTCAATATTTTTATTATCGAATCATCGACATCGACGGTATCGTCGTATTAAGTCTCTTATATTGGCAGTGCTATTAATCATCTCCCACTTATAAACTACTGTATCACAAATAACTGTAACTCATTTGCATAAATAATAAAATGGGTACTGTGTACCTATGATTGTCATCATGAAGTACATAATTTATCTATAGGCGTCGACTACACAGGGACGCCGGCCCCGTTCTTCTATTCTAATGGGTGGTAAAACGTAAAAACAGCACTTTGCTTTTGCGTAAAAATATTATTTGGTTATTATTATAAGCATAATGCATATAAGCTAATGAATTTTGACATGAAAATGGTTATCAAAAGGACAAATTATCTAAAAATAGCTGAAGTTAAAATACGACAAATTATGGAAAAATGTAATGTACCCAATGTAATTATGTAAGCAAAAAAAAAATGTATTTTCATGTAATTTTTATTTTTATTTTTTCATTTATCTGAAGCCAATTAAGATAATTAGAATAATATTATTGAACAGTAGTAAAAGTATTTTATTTGCCCCCGTGCTAAAATATAAAAGTTGGTTCCTATGGATTTATCTATGACCTATGTAGTAAAATCTCGTTATTTATTCGATTGTAGTTGGTAGATTACAATACCTACATAGGCGTGTTTACGGGAGGGGCCGGGTGGGCACTGGCCCAGTGCCCCCCCTCCCCCGGCAGACTGTGGCTCCAACGGGTGCATGTAAAAACATTGAATAATATCGTTTTGAATATACAATTATTTGAATCTAAGAATATTTGAATCTTTATTAATTGGAAACGATAAACATGGATTGATAATACATTTGAATTAACAAATCAGGAATTGACATTACATGGATAAGTTTGGAATCTATAAACTTTGAATATCTTTTATTAGGAAACGACAAATTTGGACTGTACATTATTTGGAAACTATAACCCAAGAATCTACATAATTTGGAAATCGTAAATATTTGAAACTACTATTTCTGAAACGACGTTTTTTGAATCTATATAATTTGGAAATGATGAATTTAGAATGAACAAACTTTGAATAATTGAATCTACTTTCTTTGAAAACCATGAATTAAGAAAATTTTAATTTGGAATCGATCTTAGTTGGAACCGACATTAGTTAGAATGGTAAAACAACTATAAATTTTATTTATTTCGAAAGTTTAAATAGATATTACTAGGGCGCCCTGGTCCGAAAAATGATTTGGGGCCTCTGCACTTGTATAATAAATAGGTAATATAATATAATCATAGATAGAAGTTTTTTACACTATTGTTTCTTCAGGGTCCTTAAAAACCAGCCTTTATTAATGAACTGGTTTTTATTACCTTGCAAGGATTTTAGGTTTGTCAAAAATAGTTTAATCCGAAATTCTATTTCAAAAACATTACATTTTGATTTTGATTAAAATTCAAAATTTGCCTACACAGGATGTAACTTATTATGATAAACAATTTAATCTCTGAGATCTGTTGTAACCCTATTAATATATACCTACAGCCAATGGGGATTTTCGTTATTTTTTTTATTTTATCTTACCTATGACTTGTTTTGTTCACTGCCTACTCTCAAATGTACACACTATAATTCTATAAATCTCTGGACACCAATTTATCTAAACTGAAGCTGAGTACCCCCTGCATGTAGCACTGTGAATCTGGGAAATAATACAATATTAAAAATTTTGAGTGCAGTGAAAAATAAATGTATAGGTTACTGGTTAAGTTAGGTTGGCTGACTTATTATTAAGGTGTTTTACCTATATCTGTACATTAATTACCTAGTGTTAATACCGCTGGTAACCACAAAATAAATATAAATACAAGTGCATTAAAAGTACACATATATAGGTAAGACATTTGTCTATGTGGCTATGTGAATTTAATATATATATAATATATTAAATATATATATTAATATAAAAATAAAATAAATATAAAAATAATATTATTATATTATTATATTTATAATAATAATAATAATAATAATAATTTATATTATTTATATTTTAATATAAAAATAAATTAAATATATAAATATATAATATATATATATATATATATATATTATATGTATACATTTTTATGTATAAATATTATATGTACTATAAATATATATAAAATGTACTTATATATTTTCATTTCATTCAAAAATTTATTTCCTTATTATAATTCGTACTTCGACGTAAGTTCGACCAACTATTAATCAACGTACAATCAACGTAGAATAAACATAATTTTAACACGAAACATGTACGAATCTGTAAATACGTATCCTCGGCGTATGATATACGGTGAATCCTTACCAATATTTCGACATAAGTTCGACTAACCAATGATCAGCGTATAATCAACGTCGGATAAACGTACTTTTATTACGAAAAATATACGAATATAGGAATATGTATAAATACGTAACTTAAACGTTAAATAACCCTATTTCAACGTATATTTTACCGTTATTATACGAATAATAACTACGTAGTACGTACATACATAAACCAAAGTTGAAAGTTATTCTTAATATAAGTGTAGATTATACGTGCCTTTTTTTTTATCTTAGATAATCTTAAACATTTTTATTCTTTTTTAATTCAAAATATTAAGTAGGTTGTAGGTACACTAAAGCACTAATATCAATTTACAAGAAGCTAGTAGAAAAATGTTTGAAACATTTAGAAAATTACTGAATATTTTATAATTGCTTTTTTTAAATTTAGGTACTCTGATCCACCATTTGGTTCTATTTCAGATCAGAACTATGCACAGGATTTCTTGTTTAAGGGGAGATTTTTGAAAAAAAAAATTAAAAATATATACATAAATAATTAGTTAACAGTATTATATAAATTATATAAAGACGCATAGGCCTGGTTCAGATAATAATAATATAATGTAACGAATTACGATTATTTTCAAAATATGTATGGTGTACTGCTTTAGTAGTTAATAGTTAAAGTAAGTGTTTTAATTTATACTTCATGTTTCATGTAAGTATTACATATTTAAATGAGCATTAAATTTGTATAATTCACTTTTTCCTTAGGTTGACACTATTCATCTTTGATATTAATCTTTTTTACTACTTAAAATACAACCATTGTCACAATTAGTGTTGAATCCCGGTATTCTTCAGGGGTGAAAGGGGGGACAAATGCACACCTAAAATTTCTGTCACCCACCCTGAAAAATATAACTTTCTACAAAATGTACCTACCTATTTATTAAATGTACAATACTCGTTACGATTAATGCTAACATTTATCACCAATAAAAAAGTAAGCCCTCCTCAGAAGTCGTATGGATTCAAAACTGGTTACTTTTAAAAAACTAAGAACTAGTAATAATTGCTAGTTCCATGTATAATAAAATGGATGTATTTTCTAATTTAATGCAAGACAATAATAAATACTAAATAGTTTATTCAAATGCATTTTATATATTATGAATGTTGTTCAGATCACTTGCTAAAAAAATGTGAAACTGCTTATACAAGTTTTGAATTTAATAAAATAATCGGTATTTAACTTAATATTTCAATGTTTTTTGACCCACTTATCAATAGTTAAAATGTTCTTACCTACCTCTATAATTCTAGGAATAATATGGTAAAAAAACAATTCCAAGTGGAAACGGTCTCATTTATTCTTAATCATGGTTTTCGGGTTTATTAATTCCAAAATATGTAGATTCCAAATTAATAGTTTCTAAATAATGTAGTTTCTTGATTTATTGTTTTCAAATAATATAGATTCAAGGTTTGTACATTCCAAATTGATCAAATATTGATCAAATATTGATCAAAGTTTCAAATATTTTAAATTCAAAGAATTTATGGCATACCCCTCCAACATGGACAACCATGGGCCATGGGTAACATTTTAGAGGGGTTTTGTGTAAAAATTTCCGTTTTTCTGTTACTTTTTTTTTGTTTTTTTCAATTTTTTTGAAAACTGTTGGAAAATGTTTACTTTTGACCTCTATAATGCACCAAGGATATTCATTTTTCCATAGGAAACCACCCCCAAAGTTTGAAATTGAAGCATTATTTCGACTTGTTATGATGTACACACACAAAAAAAAAAACACATCATTGTAGAATCAATACATTCATCACTCCGTTCAGAATCTAAAATAGGTTTCATAATTTAAAAATTTGTTGTGCTCCTTGGGCCACCAAAGTCTGAATACGCTTATGAATACCTATGTCCTATATGGCTATATACAGTAGCGTCAATATCATCGGGTAAAGCAAGATAGTGTCTCGGAGCCTTTAGAACTTAGGGCCCTCAGAGCATTGTTAAATTTTAAAAATACATCCATAAAATAATTGAAATAAAAAAAAACAACCAGATGGGCCTCACTCTGCTGTACAGTTGGGGTAGAGTGCACCTCGTTCATAGAATAGGTCATTACAATGAATTTGTTAAATTTGAATGCAATGATAGGTATCATTGTATACGAATAACGATTCTGAACGGGAGTTGATATGTTGTACTAAAATGTGTATATAATAATATAGTATTTTATATTTAAATTGAAATATAATGCAATAGTATGCGATTTCGTAAAAATTTAAATTTCAAACGGTCATAACATTTTTGCTTTAAGTCCGGTAGAAATTTTTTTATAGATTTTTGAAGAGTAGCTTATGGACAACCTAGTGTTAAAATTTTGAATCTTAAGTATAAACAGAAAAAATTTTATGAATTTTCAACTACAAAATAACTTGCAAATTATCGTGATTTTTACATATTTTATACAAATTTGAACTTTAAGGGCTTATAAATAAAATTTGAGTAAAACGATCTCCGATATTTTTTAGTTACGATAAGTATAACTTATAAATTATAATAAACATTTTATTAAATTTTCAAGAATTTTCGGACAGCCAAATAAATTTTATAGATATTTCAAAAAAAAACTTACAAAAATCGAAAATTTAAATAGTTTATAAATAAATAAATATAAGTCAAAATACTTTGAAAACTTAACCATGTATAGAAAAAGCCAATTTAAAAATTTTCACAAGTACATAATTTTATTTAGATTTTAGAGCTTACCTAGATACCTAATTCGTTGTAGAATACAACTCGTATCGTTATCATAAACATCAATAATCATTATTACCTATACTGGCTATACATTATTATTATTATTATTATTATTATTGGATACATCCGTTTAGGAATTGAGACGGCTAACGCTGTTCATGCTATCGCTGTTTACGTAAAATGTTCGTTGTCCACATTTCCACATTTTCACTCGAGTTAATCAATTTAAACAATTAATGGTGCTTTTGAATATTTAATTAAGTAGGTACTCTAGTTAACAAGGAATATACTTACCATGTGCTTGATTAATTTGGGTAGATAAACATAATATGAAAGTCAAATTAGGTACTCGAAATTCACTATTCAGATACACCACCAAAAACGACACAAACAATAGTTGGGATTTCCTTCTCTTATAATATTATAAATTTTTCCAACGTAGTTTATTGTACGAGATAGCACTTTCATGTATTTTATTATTTTAATATTGATGGATAATCAACTATCGATATTCAAGCAGTCTGTCGGACAGACTGATACCTATCTATTTATCATTACAGTCTTGAATATCATTAGTCATGCTTCCAAACTCTAGTACATTTATTTTTAACAGATACCTACAATCTATACAATGTTACGAAAATAAGAAAACGTCATATCCACACGTAAAATAAAATTAGAATATTTACACTCACGTAAGGTGACTATTATATAAATTGCTTGAAAAAACAGTGATGTAATGACGAATAATACGTCGTTGCCAGTAAATCACCGCTAGCAAATCTAATTGATTTTGTTTATTTTTATTATTACAAATTATCAAACAATGATTCTGCAGTAATTTTTTACTATATGTTTCTATAGGTCAATCGAAATATTATAAAAATTATTGTTTTAAATATTAAATTAAGTCATAATAATAAAAATTCACTGGTTTGGCTTAATTATTTCATATATGATACATATTATATCTATCATTCGATATGCCAACGCTTATATTTAACAATTATTGTTTCTGTATATGTTAAATATTCAGGTAAATCTGATGTACTGATTAGCTGCATATAGATATGGATAGTTACTAGTTATATTTGTATTTATGAAAAAAAATGAATTTCATACCACTAAGTGCACAGTACACACCCTGTCAAACGCAGGCACGTAGGCAGGAAATATTTCTTGGGGGAGATGCCATTATTTTTGGCCCATACATAAATAATAATTATTATTTTATCAACCCAATTATTGCAATATCATACCCCTAACTTCCTACTGTAATCACTATAAATTTACAATATTACACCTATATATAATATAACCAGTATAACCAATTACCTATGTTATAATAAGCATATTTATAAAAAAAAATTGTTAACAAAACACATATTTCATCATATTATGATGATCATGTAATGTAAAATTAATAGTAAGTATAAAACCATTTTTCTATTTTTATGATAAAAAAAATTGTTCAAAAATTAATTAAGTTAAAAATGAAGAATTTTAAGAGACTGTTGGTTTTTTTTATTGCTTTGAATTCCTTATTTCTTATAGTGTTTGGTAAAATGTTTAGTTCAGATTTTAAAATTTTTAAGCCAAATTGTATTAATAAGTGTAAGCATCTGTGTTTTGTTGATGCAAGTTTATTGAGGAAAGATGCTTACATAGAAGTTTTATCTATGAATTCTCAACTTTATTATATAAACATTAAAATAATTAAGTTTAAAATGATAATGTAAAAGAACGGATGGGCCTCGCTTTGCTGTACAGTTGGGGGTGGAGTGTACCTCGTTTATAGGATAGGTCATTATTACAATGGATTTGTTAAATTTGAATGCAATGATAGATATCATTGTATACGAAT